>KK113426.1:1048-17325 GCA_000611955.2 Stegodyphus mimosarum
AATTTCCGTAAGTCTCGTGCGCTGGAGATAAAAATGTTTTTCTTTTTCCGTACAGTGTTGCCATTGCTCGCTTTGAAATCATTTAGTTTGTTAATCAGAAATTCGTTGAAATGTTACAAAACATAAAATCGATAATAAAGCAAATTTCAAATTCAAAATTAGGGCTTCCAGATGCCCATATTCGCAGTAGGATTACGTCATTCAAAATTCGATGGCTCTAGGTTTTATCACAACGCGAGAAACATGCATACATTTATGCAGATTTTTCATTTTTTAAAATTTAATGCAGAGCGATAACATTTAGTGGCAACAATTTGAAAAGTGAAAATGTGATCTTCCGATGCAAAATCGCAAAACGAAAGTAATAGTCCTTCGGGACTAAATCCCTTTGGACTAACAAAATCGCAAAACGAAACTAATAGTCCTTCGTGACTAAATCCCTTTGGACTAATAAAAATAAAAGAGCGCGTGCATTTAATGCTTAATAAATAAATATCTCGTAATTACTGTTGCCATCCAGAAAAATCTAGAAAAATCGTGATTGTTCTACTGATAATTAAAAAGGCTTATAAAAGCCGAGTTGAAACACCTCATCTCAGTTGTTGTTGTTGCTGTTGTAGTTGTAGCTGTAAAAAGCGAATTGCTGTTTGTTTACTTAATGTTGTTATTCATTGTAGCGATTTCGCTGTGAGATAGAATTATTTTATCTGTTTTGAACTGAGTTTTTGCTAAACGTTTGAGATATTGTGATATTGTGCGAATATCTGTGAAGAAATATTTCAGCATTTTAACTTATTTCTTGTGGAAAGAATAAATTTTTGTTAACTTTTTACGACTTGTGCATTCAATATATAACGAACCCGTACGCACGTAACAATTTTTGGTGTCAGGAGTGGGGTATTTTTGAATGTCGATTATACGAGCAATGGAAGAACAATTAAGGCAATTTATGACAGCCTTTGCTTCATTTAAAGAAGAAATTAAAGCTGGCCAAGATTCCGTGAAAGAGGAGATGAAAGCTGGCCAAGAATCAGTTAAAGAGGAGATGAAAGCTGTTCAAGAATTAGTTAAAGATGAAATGAATTCTGTTCAAGAAAAGATGGAGGAATCTGTTAAGGAAGAAATGAAGGCTGTTCAAGAAAAGATTGAAGCAGGTCAAGAGGAAATGAAAAGAGAAATTACCAGCATAATAGAAAAAAAATTCAAGGCTATGGAAGGCAGAATTGACGCTGTCGAAAATAAAGTTGAACACATTGAAGAAAGAGTTTCTTCTGTAAAAGAACAAATAGAAGGAAGAGTTTCTGCTGTGGAGCAACGAATCGAAGGAAGAGTCTCTGCCGTCCAACACCAAATCGAACAACAAATTGATGACAAGGTTTCTGCGGTTGCGAAAGAGGTTGGTACTTTAAAGAAATTCCTAGCGACGGCAGGAAGCAATTCGGATAATTTCAAATTTCTACCCATGAGTGCTCGTCCCTCTCTGAAGTTATCCACATATGAAGGGAAGACCTCTTGGCAAGTGTATAAGACATAATTTTGTATAGTTGCGGAAGCCAATGGATGGGATTCCCAAGCTAAGGCCTGTCATCTTGCCTCTTCCCTGAGAGCAGACGCAGCGGATATCCTTCAGACTCTTCCCGAAAACAAAAGGCTAGATTTCGAAGCTCTTTCCGGCGCATTGGAGCTGCGTTTTGGAGAGAAGTGTTTAAAAGATTATAGCAGGCTTCAGTTAAAATCCCGTTAACAGAAGCCTACGGAAACACTCCAGGAGCTCTTCACGGATGCTGAAAGGCTGTCCCACCTCGCCTTTTCGGAGTGCCCGACAGAAACAAGGGAAATCCTGTTTCTGCAATACTTCATCGACAGCATCCGAGATCCTGAAATACAGAAAGCACTGCGAATGGCTGATGTGAAGGACGTAAAAAGTACTCTAGTGTGCGCCATCAAATTCGAGGCAGCACAGCAAGCAACGCTTAAAGATCGCTACCCAGTCAGAGCTGTGCGAGTCCACGAGCCAGTGGATCAATTGATGGCTCGTTTAGATAATTTAACAAGACAACTGAATGCCTTGCAGCGGAATATTGGTAACAAGAAACCGACCGTAAAGTGCTGGAACTACGGTGCTGTAGGATACATGCGAAGGAACTGTCGAACATCCCACAGCGGGGAAAATAAAATGAACGATGTAAACACGCAATTAAACGCCATGAGATGGAAAAGAAGTAACAAGAAACCAAAGTGCTGGAACTGCGGAGCTGAAGGCCACGTACGAAAGAACTGCAGAACGCTGGTAGTCTTGCGTTTCTCTTCGACCCTAGTATGATTTCGGTAGCTTTCTGAGCAGGGTCTTTCAAACGAGACTTTGGCGTTTCCAGCTGAGGATCACTTCTGTTGATCGATAGTCATGTTCTCAGATGCTGAAAGCAGTTTATTGTTTTTGAAGTCTAAGGAAAAATTGTATTTCCTTAAAAAGTCCAATCCGAGTATACAAGGATCTGTAATATCCGCCACATATGCTGTGTGATGGTAGGTGGCACTTCCAAAGGTGATGTTCACGTTTAACTTTCCTTCTACGTCGATTTTATCTCCAGGCACAGTCTCGAGGGTAACACAGGATGGCAACAGTAATTACGAGATATTTATTTATTAAGCATTAAATGTACGCGCTCTTTTATTTTTATTGCTATTTTTTTTCGACGTAGCTTTCTCTTCAAAAATCGTCTGCGTTGCTAAGGCAACATGAAGCAAATATGGAAGTGCCACCTACTATCACACAGTATATGTGACGGATATTACAAATCCCTGCATACTAGGATTGGACTTCTTAAGGAAATATAATTTTTCCTTAGACTTCAAAAACAATAAACTGTTTTCAGCGTTTGAGGACATAACTATCGATCCTCAGAAAGGATCCTCACCACGAAACGCCGACGTGTCGTCTGAAAGACCCTCAGAAAGTTGCTCAGAAAGTTGCCGAAATCATACTGAGATCGAAGAGAAACCCGAGACTACCAGCAATTCTCCAGCCCAGATGCTCCTCGGTCGTGATCTTCGTCTGCCTTGTGATCTCTTGTTTGGCTGCCTTGCTGATGCGTCTTCATCGCCTGAGGAATACATCCAAGATGTCCAGGCCCGGTTTGAAGTAAAGCACTGTTCTGCACGAAAGCAAGTCAACTTGACGACAAAGAAGATGAAGACCCGCTACGAAATGAGAGCTACTGGCCGTCGTTTCCACGAAAGAGACAAGGTGTGGTTATGGAGTCCGACTCGACGGAATAGACTTTCTCCGAAACTACAGTCACGTTGGGATGGTCCTTACACAGCCTAAACAGGCTGAACGACGTCGTGGTTCGGATCCGTAAGTCATCGAACTCTAAACCCAAAGTCGTTCATTATGACAGGTTAGTTCATTACTATGGCCATAGTACGTAGTGTATATAATTGTAAATAGTATAAGACCATGGTCCTGTTTGTATTTAGTATTTGATTTGTATTTGTTAAGTATTAATATTTGATAAGTATTTGGACTTGATAGCATTTGTATTTGATAGTATTTGATAGTATTTGTACTTAGTATTCGATAGTATTTGAATTGTATTTAGCATTGGATAGAATTTAATTTGCTGAAAGTCACTTATTGCAATTATTGTTTATTTTGTTATTATAAAGTAATGTTTATTATAGCACTGAGGCCTTAGTTGTAAGTTTGGCTTCCTGTCCAAGGATTGTACTGCCCGGGACGTGCAGTCCTTGGGAAGGGGGCAATGTTACGAATTTCACACTTATTTGACTATTTATTTAGAATTGTAATTAAAATTGCTTTTTATTTCCCCGTGCAACGCAGACGATTTTTGAAGAGAAAGCTGCGTCGAAAAAAAAGTAACAATAAAAATAAAAGAGCGTGTGCATTTAATGCTTAATAAATAAATATCTCGTAATTACTGTTGCCATCCAGAAATATCTTGATTGTTCTACTGATAATTAAAAAGGCTTATAAAAGCCGAGTTGAAACACCTCATCTCAGTTGTTGTTGTTGCTGTAAAAAGCGAATTGCTGTTTGTTTACTTAATGCTGTTATTCTTTGTAGCGATTTCGCTGTGAGATAGGATTATTTTATCTGTTTTGAACTGAGTTTTTGCTAAACGTTTGAGATACTGTGATATTGTGCGAATATCGGTGAAGAAATATTTCAGCATTTAAACTTATTTCTTGTGGAAAGAATAAATTTTTGTTAACTTTATACGACTTGTGCATTCAATGTATAACGAACCCGTACGCACGTAACAATATTTTTATTATTAACGTTTTGCGTGTTAACGTTATTTATTAAATATCACGTTCTTCGCACTTACTTACGCCACATAAAATTCAATTCAGTAGCAAAATAGCAAAATATTTTAAAACAGCATATCTTTAGAACTTCAGGTATATTGTCTGGGATGCTGGAGATAAAAATGTTTTATTCCGTAGTGTGTTGATACTGCTGTCTTCTAAATCGTTGAGTTTTTAATCATAAAAATCGTTTAAGTTTTAGAAAATATGAAGGAGATAAGAAATGTATAATGCCACTCTATGAAAATACTGAATATTTTTAATACGATAAATCATAAATTAAATGCAGTTTCGTTAGTTAAGTCAATCCAGTTTAAAAGTTAGAAATGAATATTCTTAAGAACTACATCTATCGCTTTCAATAAGAATTGAATCTGTTGCTTTCAAATAGCTTAGTTTGTTAATCAACAACAGACAGATTCAATTTGAAAGATACATATTTTACATTTTGCCGAATGGCAGTAGACTCGAATGAAAAATGGAACGAGGCATTTACTCGTATAATGCAAAATTTCATTTCGAGACTAATAGCCCTTTTGGACTAATAAATAGGATTGAATAAGATAAAAATATAAGAATTATTAAAATTACCTTTTTTACCAATAAGCTCTATCTCAGTTTCTTCCGTTGAACGCTAAACATCTTAAAAATAGATTTCATTTTATTGTCTATTTTCTTAAATATTCACATTGAGAGGGAAGAGGAACTATATGTAAATAGAAGGAAATAAGTACATTTTTATGAATATGTTTGTCGGTGTTTAGGTTAAAAATTATGTATAAATAATAATTGATACTTGTGCATTTATTCAATGTGAGGCACAAAAAAGAAAATTTTATGAAGTTACTTAATTAAGTATAATCAGTAACTAAATCACAGTGTGATTACAGTGTATATCTCTTGAATATTTATGGTAGATAACAGACCACTTTATTTACCTGTGGCTCATGTAGATCTGGAATGCACTTTTTAATCATTAATAACAAATATGGCGGTTGTTCGAAGTGAGCTGAAAAAAGTTCATTATTTATAAATTAAAAAGAGAATCGCCATTCTCAGCAAATAGTGTTTACACAAAGGGAAGTGGTTTCCACAGTTTTGAAGGAAGGTCTTAAAGTCATAGAGGTTAATGAACTAGCCCTGCTTCAGATAGACGAAAATCACTTATCTCACCTGCAAAGAGAAAGTAATTATTTAGAGCTCCTTCTTGATTTACCAACTAAAACGAAATTAAGTAATAGAAAACGGAGTGATTTACTGACCAAGAAGGTCGTTTAGGGAACGTGTGGAACTTATTGGTCATTCTCTAATCTTGTCGGACAGAAATATTAAGCTTATGTCATGAGCAGGTGTTTGGACATCTGTGTGTAACTAAATCAAACAGTAATCTCAAGACATACTTTGTTGGGCCAAAACTGTACCTAGAAATAGAAACTTAAACATGCCATCCTTACCAAACAGTATCGGGAAATACAACGACAAGAAAGAGACACCGCTCAAAGGTGTTCCCGTGATATCCGAAGTATTTTCGAAAAAACATATAGACAAGTACTATTATCAACTATGTTTAGTGGGAAAAAATACACTCTTTTCCAAAAGTTAAGCACGGAGAGGAAAATGCTGATTTCCGGAAGCCAGTCAGAATTGAAGAGGATGCAATTCTCTGCAGAGGTAGATGGAAGTATGCAAATATGCTAGGTAACAGTCAATCGCGCTTTCATGTCAAGAAATATGCAGAAAAGGCAGTATTATAAGAAGCCAGCTTTATGAAGGTTATAGAAGTTGTTGTAAGTGCTGACAGAAAGGTGTTTAAAACTTTCGTACAATTTGTTTTCAAGACATAAGTGTTTCTATGACTTCCAGAAGACGAATGGAAGATTCTGAGGGCTGGTGTGCTGTGGGGCGCATTGAAGCAGGACAGCCGATCACAGATTTTGTTTTTTTCTTCGGCGTTCATCATTCCGTAATTTCACGTTTATGGAAACAATTCCAAACCACACAGACAGTTGTCCGAAGGCCCGTAGCCGGTCGTTCAAGGGTTACAATCACCGCGGAAGATCGATATATTGCTATTGTAGCCAAGCGGAATCGCAGAGCGACCTCCACATGTATGACATCTATGGTTACAGCGTCCATTGGTAAGGCGATATCTGCAGCTACTGTACGCCGAAGATTACATATGAGTGGACTATACGCACGGGTACCTCGAGTTTGTGTTCCTCTATCCGTCCAATCAAGAGGGGCACGATAATAGTGGTGCCGGGAACATGTCAATTGGAATGTGTCTGACTAGGGCAATGTCATGTTTACTGATGAGTCAAGATTTGCTCTGGAGCCAGACGACAAGCGTATAAGAATATGGCGTGAACAACGAACACGCAATCAGTCCCAAAACATCACCGAACGTCACGCATTCCGAGGCGGAAGCATTATGGTGTGAGCAGGAATTTCATTAGGATCTCGCACCGATCTGCACATCTTCAAATGGGGTTCTTTGACGGCTGTTCGGTATCGAGATGAAGTCCTAGAACCCATTGTGAGATTGTACGCTGCAGCAGTTGGTCCTACTTTTGTTTTAATGGACGATAACGCACGTCCCCATAGAGCTGACATCATCGATGACTACCTGGAGAGTGAAGGGATTGCGAGTATGGCGTGGCCAGCATATTCGCCCGGCCTTAATCCCATTGAAAATCTTTGGGATGCTCTCGGCCGTGCTGTATCTTCACATTTTCCACCTCCAGCCACTCTTATTGAGCTGGAAACTGTTCTACAAGAAGAATGGCGATTGCTTAATTCTGTGGTGGTTGACCACCTAATTGAAAGCATGGTCACAAGGTGTAAACTTTGTATACAGATGAGGGGGGGATCAATTACCCTATTAATGTCCTTTTTTTCATTTTATGCTGTTCATATTCACTTTATACATAATTCTGTTTAAGTCTCCAGTATGCCATTATCTGATAACTTACAAAAATTTAATATTGTTTTCATTTCTGCATATAATTATTGATTTTGTTTTATGCATAAATATATATGCTACTTTCCTGCCGAATTTTGTGTCAGTCAAAGCAGAATTTGTTGATTTGTTTTGCATTTTACATCTTTGTGCTTAACTTTTGGAAGTGAGTGCATATATAAAAACAGCGCTTCGTTTATCTTAGAAGTATCCAGACGCTGTTTCCGTAGAAGACTTACCTTCTGTTGCTGTTGTAGATGCGTCATTAAATTTTTTCACCAGAGTGGGGTTTCCTAAATAAATTCAATGCAGTCAAGGGACTGCACATATGAGGTTATGACAACCAAATGTTTTAGTGTTGTGGTATTAAAGTTAGCCAAAGTTTAGTACACCATTCACAGTCCAAACCGGTGGAGAAATTTCACCCCCCCTAAAAAGAATACGAGTATTATATTTAGAATCTGGTTCCGGTAAGGAACAAACTTCGGCTCTTAGAACTCTAAAGACCGTGATACACGAAATCATAGGTCTTATTCCCGCTGAAATAGTCCACGGACAGTATAGGCTTATCTACCAAGAAAGAATGTCTTTGCGGAGGATCTTCTATGAGAATCTTGCAGGGTAGTTGATAGAAGACATTGAGGACTCACTTGATGATTCAGCAGATTTAGTGTTCTTAGGAAGATATCAAGCTTTGACTGAACATTTTCTTTCAGTCTGTCATTGCATATTTATCTAGGTGGAACAGAAGCACCCTACATATATCTGTCAATCTTTACATGCATATGCTTCACGTGCCGTGTTTAGAGCATAAAAGTGTGCTTAAAAATTACGAAGATTCAAAATTAAAAGTACTTTTTCAACTATACGGCACCGCAATTGGAAATTTCCTGTATGGCAACTAACGGAAGTTAAACGGAAGTTATATGTGTGTGTTTGTATAATTGCCTCACGTTTTCACATGTTCATGTGGTGTGAAATATATACAGAAGTCTTTATTTCAAATAAAAAATAGTTTTGCCTTCTTGAAGAATTACATGGAAGGATAATTTAGCTTAAATAATCTTTTACGAAATCAATTTTTTCACTTCTAACTAATTTCAAAAGATGCATAAAATGATTAGAATTATCTTCTATAGCGTAAGAGGCTCAAGCGAAATTAAGATTTTTTACTATCGATAGGCTGGTTAAAACTATGTATTTTCAAACATGATTTCTTGCGAAACTCTCGGGTTTCTCTAAATTTCTATTCAAAAACATTATTTTGATGAAACTTACATGATTAGAAAGAATCATAAATTCTGA
Source organism: Stegodyphus mimosarum (assembly GCA_000611955.2). NCBI lineage: Eukaryota > Metazoa > Arthropoda > Arachnida > Araneae > Eresidae > Stegodyphus > Stegodyphus mimosarum. Next base: position 9,645 of record KK113426.1, read on the forward strand.
AAACAAATTCCTCTCATAAAAACTTAAAATTTAGTATAATTAAGTGACAAATTTTTCCAAAAGTTACCTCTATGAGATTCCCTTTTTAATTTGGTAACTGACCCACAAATTATTCGCACTGAAAAGAACAACATATTATCGAATTTCCATTCATTTGATTAACTATGAATACCAAGGCATTTTCTTCAGTTTTTCAATATTACCTTTTTTTATTCAATAAAACTGGCTTATTCTTTTCAAAATTTGGTCAAAAACAACTTTTAGTTCAAATCTTGAAAACGCTTCTAATTATTAGCTTTTATTATTTATTATCATGTGTAATAATTCTTTGATTGCTTGAACATTCTTTCTTTCAAACTTTTATGTTTATAGAGTCTTGTTCTCTATCTTGCAAACGTTTATGAAACACTAGGAATATGATTAACATTGGATAAATTTGCAGGTGAAGGATAGCTTAAGTTTAACGAATGCAAAAATAATAAAAGATTAGTTATAAAGAAACAACTAACTACATCGTTTCCCATATCACTATCAACTGTTTGATATCTGCGGTTTAAAGCGACGAAGAGGGGAAAAGAAAAATTACCGTTTGGTTTCGAAAGTTATGCAAGAGAAGTGACAACAGTCCTTAAGACGAAATTCAGAAGTTCATGTCAGCTCAATATTGTCTTGTCACGCATCTGCATAATTTTTTAGGGTCGGTATAACTAACTATAGAGATTAGAAATGCTTACTGCGGAACTTTCTATGAATTCTGAGGTTAAAAGGAACCTTTCTAACCTTGAACTCCTAACTCAATCAACTTGATGGAACATGATTTTACATCAACTTGATGGAAAGTGTGATGCTAGGTAGTCTCACCTCTCAGGCAGTATTCAGAGCGTATTACCTGTTACACGTGTTTTCAGAGAGCCTGTACAGCGCGCATTCAGAGAGTATGCCTGTCTACCTAACACTGCAAAATTGTATTTACCACAAAAATGGTTCAAAATGTAAGGTTATTACAAATGGAAACTATCAGTATGCTATTAGGGCTAGAAAAAATTATAATTATAATTTTTGTTCTTTGAAGCAATACATTATCCAGTGCAGTATAAAAACTTCATTTCTTCATTTTTTGCGAATAAGACTAAAATGTTCAGAATTCCTTATTGTCATAGGCACCAGAGAAGGTGTACGTTATTTTATATTACTTTATTAATAATGTAAGATGCAATAAATTGCTATGTACAGTAGCTTTTCAATTACATATTTTATATTGGTAATATTTTAATTGCATAATTTATTACTGAAACTTGTTTTAAGTATTACTGCTCTTCGTGCCATCGCTTTGGAAACCATTAATACTCGCTATCCTCCTGGTGACTGGCTTCATATTTACAGTGATGGTTCCCTTTTGGATTTCACCCAGGGCGCTGGTGCTGGCGTCTTCTGTGATCTGTTTAATTTTTGCCTACATGTTGGCTCTCATACAACCCAATTTGACGGTGAAGTCAAGGCCATCCGTTTAGCCCTTCAACAGCTTTCTATCCGTATCTCTCCTCTTGACAGGGCTGTAATTTTATCGAACTTAAGTTCTACCCTTCAGACCTTAGCAGGTAACCTAGGAAAACAAAATGCTCGTGTCCAGAACTGCATGGAGCTGTTGAACAGAATTTCAAACAAAGGTTGCTTTCCAGTAGGTGCCATCACATTGTGTCCTTTGAGGATTTGAGATGGCGGACCTTTTGAAAAACAAAGGTATGGATATTCTCCAACGGTCTTCCAGAGACATATCTCTTCACTCTGCTAAGCCTGAAATCAATATCATTTATAAAAAAACCCTTTCGTAATACTGCTGTTAGTGCTACTGAAAATATGTCATGGAGGGTGCTATTAAAAGCCGACTGTGCCTCGGACTTTCCTCGTGCTACTGCTGTGGCTGAGTCTAGACTATTGGCCGGGCATGACTGACTTTGTGCTCATTTGTTTCGTTTTAATCTGATTGCCTCACCTTTATGTGCTTTGTGTGATTCTGGACAAGTGATAGAAGCTGCACATTTGGACGTGTGATCTGCACTTAAGACTTTGCACTGTGTTGTAAACAACTTTGGTGAGCTCGCTGCCTAATGACCTCATGGTCAACAGCCAGGCATTTGATAAATAAAAAAATAAAACTTAAGTAATTTGCGATTTTCCACGGTTTTACGTATTGAAGTTTTGGAACGTAATACCCACGGATGTACTGGGGTACTACGGTATTTTACTTTTCTCTCCACCGGCAAAGCAGCCACTATGCCAGTAAATCACTGGCACGTCCAGAGACATGTTCTCTATGAACAAACTTTGTAGGAAATGGCAATAGCGGCTAAAACGTTCTATTACGTGTGCTTAGCTGTTAAGCTGAAAGAGGCAAGAAGAGACTAATGCATGTGTTATTCTTTCGATCAAACTAAAACTGCGCTTTTTGAGATTCTCGATAATTTTATAGATGTTCTGTGCATATATATATATATTCTTTGCATGCATAGATGTTCTGTGCATATATATATGAATAGATTCTGTGCATATATATATGAATAGATTCTGTGTATACATATATACACTGGTGTGCAAAAATTAAGGACGAAGTCGAAAAATTAGCATATCAGCTGAACGAAGAGGCAGAGCGGACAGAAAGACCAATCAGGAGATTAAGTAAGGTACGGTATAATAAGTGATGTACGGTAGCACATGCGCAGATATGCAAGTAGACGTAATGGGGGAGTGTCTGAGTAGTATAAAGCATGTTGTCGGTGTAAGATCAGTATTTCTGGCAAAGAGATTGCACGCCGTATAGCAGTTAAAGTCACACCGAGTTGCTGCCTCAGCGAGAAATGGCGAATAATCAATCTGTTAGACGACATCTGGATGCTTTTATCCGAGGTCGAATCATTGGGAAGTTGGAGGAAGGCCGCAGTGTGACAAGTGCGGCTGCAGAGTTCGGAATTGTTCACAGCATCATTTCACGATTTTGGAGACAATTTCAAACTACAGGAACAGCTATCTGGGGGTTTAATAGTGGTCGTCCACAAGGAACCACACCCGCAGATGACCGGTATATTGCCTTACAGGCCAGAAGAAACAGGCGGGAGAAATCGTTAGACACACGACACAGGCGACTGGACGACCAATATCGCGTTTTACCGTGGAAAGAAGACTGCACGGTGGTGGTCTGTTTGCACGACGCCCCGCGACGCCCTGACCTCTAACGCCTGCCCATCGGAGAAGGCGTTCTCTGTGGTGCCGGGAACACCGGAATTGGAGAGACAATGAATGGGGACGAGTACTCTTTACAGATGAGAGCAGATTTAGTCTGAGTTGCGATTCTAGACACATACACATCTGGACAGAGCGGGGAACACGCAATAACCCCTTCAACATCATCAAAAGGGACTGTTTTGGAGGTCGCGGAGTTCTCGTTCGAGCAGACATAATGCTTGGTAGCCGGACCGACCTTCATATCTCCCAAGGAGGTTCGTCACCTGGGACTGCTATTGTAACGAGGTTCTTCTTCCTTACATGCGTCTTTTCACAAGGGCTATGGGTCCTCAGTTCCTCTTCATGGACGACAACGCTCCACCTCATCGCACAGTTACTGTCGAAGAGCTGTTGGAGAGTGAAGATATTGAACACATGGATTGGTCGGCAAGGTCTCTGGATCTAAATCCCGTCAAGCATGTACGGAACTTACTAGGGAGACCCGTGGCAGCACGTAACTTATCGCCAGTAACGATTCCGAAACTGCGATTGGTGCTACAAGAGGAACGAGCAGCAGTGTCTCAACAGCTCATTAACAACCACATATCCAGCATGCACAAATGATGTGAAACCTACCTAGCAGTCAGGGGAGATCATATCCCCTATTAAAGACCGGATGTTTCTTGCTGGACACCCATCACAGGGATGTTTCGGCCTTCAGTCGCATTGCGCTCCATGCTACTTTTTCAATAAAGCTTCTTTTTATCCCTCTGATTTCTCTTTTAGTAAGTGTTGCTTAGATTACTCATGTCCTTACGTACTTACGATCTTACGGTATTAAATGTGTTGATTTGGAAAGCTTTTGTACAAAGTTATATTGAAAAAACCGTCTCGTCCTTAATTTTTGCACACCAGTGTATATATATATCATTACAATATTCTTACAAACACACAGTGCATATGGTATGATAAAAGATATACATGGCAGATAAACTAATGTACATGTAGTAACTGAAAAATAATGGTACAGTATGATACAATTCATCATTATTTGTATGTTTAAGCAGTACCAATATACTGGCACACCAATATGAGTTACACATGTTTGATATACGATGATGATGTTATAATACTAGTAAAATGCTTGCAAACGTTTTAAAAATGTATCTTAACTGATATAGGAAGAAAAGAATCACATTAAGCAGCTTTACGACGGTTTGTGTCAGAAGAGTATAAAACTCAAACTGTTTCTCTAAGAATGTGCTAACTAGTTTCATTTAACGCCTAAAAATGAAAAAGAAAAACAACTAAGTTTCTTAGCTCAGTTCAGGATTACTTTTCTTACATAAAGTTATGCCGAGGTATCAAGTTTATGTTCTTTCACATTTCAGTTATATTTCAGCAATCAAATTTATCCTTTTACAGCTTTTAGTGATATTTCAACAATGATTCTAGAAAATTATTAATTTTCTTTTGAAGAAAAGTAAGAGTATATATTTAGCAACAATAATTTTAAACATCAATCTTGAAATGATATCTAAAAATTAAATAAAGTAAAAGCTAAGATATAGTTACATGTAACTTGTAAAGACATTAGGTATTTTTTTTTAAATCAGGAGAGATGAAAAATTAGCAATGCCCTCACCAGGACTCGAACCACGGACTGAGCGTGCTGACAACTACACCACGAAGGCATGCAAAGAAGGCTGGAGAAATAACTTATAAACTTAATATAGTAACTAACAAAAATCAAAATGTGATGATGTTACAGATCAATGGAGAATTAAATATTGAATGAACACTTAAAAACAGACCGCGTAAAAAAGGACAAAATTCGAATAAATATTATTATTAAACGAAAAATGGTTAATACGAAATAAAAAGATCCGAAGTAAACCCTGTAAAACACACACCAAAAATTGGAAAATCATCATATGTAAAAAGAACTAAAAGTAGGACAACTATATCAAAAATTCATCAATAAAAATTGACTTCAGTGGTGTATGAGCATGTTGTAAAAGTTGGGTAACTAATATGATAAAATGAAAAAAAAATAAGCAATATGCTGCTGAAAGAGGCGTCAAAGCGTACATATTAAATAGATAACTTACGATACATTAAATAGATAACTTACGATATATGTGATGGGACGGTTGCAATTACAGTTTCCTTTAACTTATGTGAAGTGTAAAAAAGTACATTTTATATACTCGTGGGCAGAAGAGAATTTGCACATTATCTCAAATTTCTGAAAAACTAATGAACAAATTTTAATGACATTTGGTTTGATTATACATTTATAGCGAAGAAAGAAATGCACCATTCAAAAGTCACTTTATGTACGCTTGAATATCAATAAACCTCACAGCGCAGTAATCTCCAAAATCCAAGTTATGGTGTATCAAAGTGAAAATGAGTCTAATATAGGGTATGGTCCCCTCTCACAGCCAGACAGGTCGCGCAGCATGACAGCATGCTGGACAAGAGGTAGTTAAGGAATCTCTATGGCAATCGATACCACTCCTAAAACAAGGCAGTTTTCAACTCCGAGATGGTTCTCGGAGGGGGATGGCGCGAAGAAATTGGCCTCCCAAGAGCATATCAGACATGATTTATAAGGTTAAGCTTAGGGAATTAGGCTGGCCAATTCATTCAGCGAATATCCTCACCTTCCAGGTAATCGTCGACCAGTTGAATCCTATGTTGGCGAGCACTGTCGTCCATTAACAGGAACACAGGACCAATGAGCCCCTGGAAAGTCGAACATAGGGCTCTAAGATGTCCTTCCTCATAGCAATCAAGCATACCTCATAGTAATCAAGAACCTTTGTCAAACATATGCCGGGTGCGCTGCGGTCCTAAATGAAATTATTGACCCTGTCTTTCTATAGGATGATTAAGCCGACGATCTTCCTACTCAAACTATAATCTATAATTGCAATGACATTCCGCAAACAGACAACGACATCCCATTCTCAAAACAAGAAATCAAGCTAATAATTAAAAACTTAGCTTTAAGAAAGGCACCAGGCCCAGATGGCATTTATAATCCCATAATAAAACTAATTAATTAAGACCACGCTGACATAATCTATATTTTTTGCCATCGATGTGTAGAGCTCTCGACCCTTCCTGATTGCCTGAAAATTGGTAATATAATACTCTTCAATAAGAAGAATAAAAGCTCCTATGAACCTAAATCTTATCGTCCGATAAATATCCTCCCAGCCCTGGGAAAAGTTTTGTAGAGATGTCTTATTGGCCGCCTACAATTTCATGTTTATAGCAAAATCTTAATAAGCAGTAACTAGTTTGGATTTCGAAGCTTACTTTCATCAAGTCATGCAATTAATTCAGCTCTTCAACTGTCAGAAACAATAAAATTAGCCAATTTAATTCTGCAATAATATGTCTTGACTTAAAATCAGCTTTTGATTCTTTACAGTGCCAAAAGGTTTACAATCTCTGCGTTCCTTTAAGTGCCCTCAAAATTTATTTCTAATTATTCAAGATTATTTCAGAAACAGGAAAAGTATGATTTTTTACGCCAATACCGAAACTGCGTAATCAAGTCAGAGGATGTCACCAGGGGTCTTGCATGAATGCAGATCTCTAGAATATCAGTTTCAAGAACATCATTGTTATCCATGGCTAGAACACTCAAAAACTGTCGCTTTTGCGGACTGTTGCTTTTAATGCAAGCAACAATCCGCGACAGCGACTGCGATCGTACCAAAGCAACAGCGATCTTGCCAAACACATTTTGCAGGATAATTGTAATGAAACACTTGAGATATTTAACCAACTTTGCAAAACTCGAAACTGCAAATCTCACGTAGTAAGTCTTAGTAATCGGTAAACCAGGGCAAAATATAACTAAAGCCTTATCTGTGAAAACTGATAATCAAAAGATCAAGTCTGTGAAAACAATCGAGTACCTTGGGTTAACAAGCGACAAGAAACTCTCCTGGATTTCTCATCTACAAAATATTAAACTTCGTACAACATCAATAGCTAACTGCTTGAGCATGGATAAAACTGGGGCTTAAATCTCCATATAACATGGATTTGTCTAAAAACAGTCACATCAAAAATAATAAATTACGGTGTTTGAGCACAATCATTGACAAGGAGAAAGTTCCTTAAATTCATTTCAAAGGCCTTTACTCTTTACATTACTCGAGCGTATCGTACAACTTCAAATATAGTTCTTGATACTTTAGCTAGTACTCTCCAACTATCAATTAGTACAGAAATGGAAAGCACCTACATGAAAGTTCTTCAACATAACCAAGCTGCAGAGTTTAACAGCCAAACCATTCTTCCATCCAACTATGAAAAGAAAATTAACCCCAATCTTATTCATCCAGGGCTTCGCTTCAGTAAAATAAAGTTCCTGATGTCCGACGAAAATTCAAGTAGTTCATCTCCAACTGCATACACTGATGAATCAAAAATTGAA
>KK113426.1:25863-40731 GCA_000611955.2 Stegodyphus mimosarum
CTCATGAGACATTGCTAGCTACAATAATCTGCGCTAATGCGATATTACTAATCATTTATGTATGCTCATATCAAACAAATTTTGGATTGAATGGATGCGTTCTTTCCGGTGCGTCAGTTTCAGTAGCCGGCAGTGTTAAGTAGAATAAGAAACTGTATTTAACTAGTAGTAATGTTGTAACATGCTTATAGAAATTTATATTAAAATTTTGTAAAGCTTTCACACGAATTTTTAATTATTAACAGAAACAAAATATAGCATATTGCTTATTATTTTGATAAGCAGTACCAAACTTTAGCGTTACTTTTTGGGTATCATGTATGTTGCACAAGGTATATCAAAGTTGTAAATAGGATTATGCGCAGATATAATTTATATACAAGAATTTTATTTCAGTGTTATGACAACTCTGTATTTTAATCACTTATCTGCATCGATTAAAATCACGGTTATTTTTTGTACTTAAAATTAAGCCATAATTACATTTTAGAAGTTAAAAAATATATAGGTAAATTTAAAAATAAATATGTCTCGCTTCAAAAAATAACCTTCACTAAGGAAAACAGATCTTTTTCTTTTGGAGAGGATTTGGGAATTGTAGGTTATTCAAAATCGTTTCCTCAATATGAATTCCAATAAAACGCATTTCGTTTTTGGTATAAATTGTCGGGGTTGTTAATTGCACCAAATAGCTTTCAGAGTGAATTTTGACAGTACAATTTGAAAACTTTCCGCATTTACTTAATTCATTAAAATAAGCAACGGGATTCATTAAGCGTTAGAGTTAATCTACAGTAATGGTTGGGGACTTTCTTAACGAATCAGGTAAAAATGCTGCGCTAGAGAATATTAGTTTGATGCATCTCTACTTATTAATTTTATATTACTTGATTATACTACTCTGAATATTGGAAGTGAAAACAATATACGTTATAACTCTTATAACGTATATTGTTTTCACTTTCAATATTGCTAAAATACTTCCAATGCTAAAAGCCGTTTCGTTTTCGCGAACCTTCCAGAAAATAAGAAGGCAAAACTTATAGATTTATTCACAATATTTTCAAGTTTTAAAGAAGTTCTTTTTCTTCTGCTTCCAAAAATAAAGCGTTTCTATGAAGTCATTTTTATTCTATGGCATTTTTTACTAAACAGTAATACAATAAAGTGGTACTATGCCTTTTTGTCGTAAAATACGAGAGTTTCGTTATTTATTTTAAACATTTTATCCGCCAGACTTTTAAAGTAGGTGGTTAATTTTCCGCCTTTCTGCCTGTCATGTGCTTTACAGTCGTGTTGTAAACTGCTCTAATTTTTCCTCGTAATAACTCCTCTGGATTGCGTCATTTGTAGATCAATCTATCTTGCATGGCCTGCGAAATGCTGATCACGTAACTCTGAGAACTGAAACTATTCTAACTTAAACCCAAACCTTTCTCTTAACAGACTGCCATTTTGGATAAATGCGCAGTTAACTTGCAGCTTTGTTGCCATTTGGGCGCTGATTCATTCTGCTGTACATTGTCGTGCTGCTAACTATTTAAAATGTATTCTATAAAGTTGTGTTGTGCGTATTGCGCCCATGATCATGTGTGATGAAACACACACACACACACACACACACACACACATATATATATATATGAGGTCTTCAGGTTTTGTAAAAAATAAATAAATTTTAAATGTCTTAATAATTGTGAAAAGTTTGATATTTGTGGTGTTTAAGAAAATGCATACAATTTTTTTATATTTTAAAATGCCTTCCCTAAAAATATAATTATGAAAATTCTAAAAAATAAATAATGGTAATTTTGTAAGGTTTTAGTTAAACTAATAAAGTTTTATTTTAATTTTTTCTTTTCTATATGTTCTCATTTTCAACTTCCCGTTAGAAGAAGCGCGCGTTTTTAGCTTTATACTAATTTGAAATGGAGTCAAGGAGTATTTAAACGAAAGGTAGAAACCTTTCAGTGTGAGAGAGCTTTTAGTCTCAGACCACGATCACGCTATTCGACGTTCTCCTGACTAGCTAGTATTTAAATTCTAAGCCATAATGCTTTTACGTGATTGCTTATTGAAATAATTTCAAGTGCGTCAGTATTAGTAAATCTTGCTACGCACCATTTAGTTTAGAGGCCAACCTCGCGTTATAGCTCTGCGAGCAACAACTACTTAATTTCTATTTAGCTTTAGTTTAAATTTATCTGATTGTTCATTTTTAGACCCAAGTGTGGTCTTTACTTTCTGTATCCCTCCCGAGTTGGGAAGTGGTTGTACATAATAGGGATTTAATAAAAGAGGATTTTAAATCCCTTTCAAGTGCAGTTATTTCAAGTGCAGTGCACAGAACATAGCTGCATTCAGCTCCCTGTTCAAGATCAGGACTTTAAGCTGTTCACGAAGATGTTTGCCAAGAATATGCCCCGAACACTCAGTCCTGACAATTTTAATTTGGAAAAAAAATTTCTCGATTATGACAATTAAAAGACTTACATTTCAGTTTTAATTTTGTGTAATGTTGTATTATTATGAAGTAATATGAAAGAAAGACTGAAAAACTTTGACAGTTGTACAATGCTAAAAACCAGTTACCTTATACTAAGGAACGGAGTTTTTTTGATTTATTGTACTTAAGCATCCCCAACCATCTGCTACGCTGACTTTGTTGGAGAGGACATGCCAAATTAATAGTCAAAGTATTATTGTCTTATTTAATATTGCATTATATTATTATGTTGTTTATAGTGAAGTTTCTGTATGTGTATCCACAATAAAAACTTATGCAATTAATTATAAATTTAGTATTATATTTTTATATGAAAGTTGAATATATATTATAATGGAAATGTGTTCATCAGCAAAAAATTTGACACATTTTTAGCATTTACTTTACGAAAACATTTAAACATTTGCCTTGTGGAGCTATTTTCGTCAAGAACTTTTCAAAAATTTTTTTTCATTGGACATTCAAAAGCCATTGGGCATTTTAATAATTTGAGGACTTTAAAAATTATATTTGTGTTAATTTATTGTTTAGTTTTATTTAGAAATTATATTGTTATTGAAATAATTGTAAATTAGTTGTTTAAGTATTACATTATCTATGTATGAGAAAGGTCATAAATAATGACGGGGCATAGGAAAACCTGCAGCCTATTATGTCCTTGACGCTTCTTCATGTCTTTCCTCATATGATTAACTTTCACTTGCTTCGCTAATGCTTTTCTGATACTCTGCTCTCCCGACTTTTCTTTTGAAGGGGGGGGGATATCTAAGATATAACAAAATACGATAGATGCTGTAAGAATAATTGGCGATCTCAAAATTAATATTCTAGATTTGGTGCTCTCCCCCTAAATTCATCTGTTCTCCCAAATTCTAGATCCTACTATGTTATATAAGTCTACTTGAAAAGGGCAACTAAAACTAAAATTAACCAGTCACAGATTATCTGCAGTTTTACATCAGATTTAGTATAAATACTCTTGTCACAAGAATTGCGTCATTCTTTTTCATTCCTTTCCCTAGCTTCCGCCACTGCTAACGTATCCTCGATGTCCTGCTTGTCCGCCTATAATGATGTCCCCCCGTTAACCTGTGTATATACTATATATACACCTTTATTTTCGTTTACAATTTAGTTTCCCTTTGATGAAGAATTTCAAAGCAAAATGTATTTTATAAATAACATTCACAAAGCCCTTACTCTATCGCTGGCTTTCATTTCCGCAACCGTTGGTCATAGATATGAATCTCTAATTACAAAAGTGTTTTAAATGATGCAAAGACTCACGTTTTCATATTTTAAACTAAAAAATAATTAATTTTGTACAAAATACAAAATCTAACTTTTTATACGTTTCCAAGGTCTTTGCACTTAAATTCAGGAAAATGTTATAATCTTTATTAAAAATGAAACGCAAAAGATTTATCTCCGGTATAACAAAAATTGAACAAAATATTTAATTTCAAAATTTAGGATTTTGACGTCATTTTCAACTTGTCTTGATTTTTTTAAGTTTAAATGCGATTTAATGATATTCTTTTGTGATTTAATGGTGTGTAATATTCTTTAATTTATAATTTTGTTACAAATGGTATGCCGAAAGAATTTTAAAACAAATGATTTATGTTTTTCAACGTTAAAATACACTATTAATATTCTCATACAGTTTTATTTAGAAACTTAATCATAGAAAAATTCATTAAACTAGAAATATTTATGGTTTTTAATTTATAAAAATTAGATTACGAATTAACAATATGATAATACTGAAGCCTGCCAGTGTTTCCTAGAACAAGAACTCTGTAAGATTTAGTGAATAAGATCTCTTATTTGAAAAAAAAAATATTGAAAATGATAATACGTATAGAAATCGATTACGATAATATATATAGAATCTTTTCACGAAAATTCTTTTCGTGATAACATGCATAGAAAGTTTTCATCTCATAATCTATTAACATCAGGCATCTTTCCTTAAATTTTCATTTTATTTCAGTGCAAATGTAAATACTTGGTCTTCAAATTGTGTGCAGCTTTACTATATGACGTCCAACTCTAAAACTATACATCAGTAAATTTTGTCATATGGAGGTTACACTTTTTATATTGATTTTTTTATAATGAGTATGACATTTTCCTAAATATTAGTATAGAGACTGGAGGAATGCGTGAAAAATTAGATTCATAATTTTTGCATAATTTGGAATAGGAAGTGGTTTGTCTTCGTTTGCAGTTGAACAATTTGCCACTCTATCTTAGTTGTAGCTTTATCAATCAGATCTGCTGTTAAACTGCTTCATTAGAAGGAAAAAATAGAGTTTTAAATAATTTTTCTTTCCATTAACTTCTTTTTTCTGTTCACGCACACACACAAAAAAGAAAATCAATCAAAGAATAAAAAATGAAATCAAGGAATGTTTGTTGTATAGCTGTGATAGAGAGCTGGTAAGCTGGAGAAAATTACACATGGAATGCTTTGACAAAACTCGAAAGATTTTGCAAAAAACATGAAAGCGCTTAGAAAGTAAGAGCTGATATTACAGGGATGACGACATATGTTGGTAGATATATAATTGATAAGTTGCAAGTTGTCATTTTGCTGTTAGTTACAGTGTCATATTGCAAAAAGCCGTCAAAGTTAATCATCAATTCTGTACCACATGAGTGCAAAATGTATGTTCAAAGTATATAAATCTGCATGGGCTACAATACTAGTACAACATTTCTGTCATAAATAGTTAGTGTATAAGGTTTCTCCTTCAATCTCTTGACTTTTAACTGCTAACAGATATATGCGATTTGCATAAATATCTCACTCGCGCTAAATTCGGGCAGCAACTGAAACTTTGAGAATTCGATAGGAAAGTTCAAACTAAAAATAATTTGGTTAATTAAAATAATGAATGCTACATAGTTGCTCCCAGAATTTAGTAGTCTGAAACTAAGTAGCTTAAAATCGGCTTTTAGTGAAGATGCTAAATTCTAAATCTAAATTTTCCTTCCTATTCGCCATCCTTTACAATTGTAAGTTTTAAATTTAGTTTAACTCTCTGTTTGTGTCTTAGATATTTTAACATAGAATATCTTTTTCCGTCTTCACATCAAAAAGATCCATCAGGAATTTGGCTGGATACTATCTGGTTCCTTCCAATCTGGAAGGAAATAAATTTTAATTTCATGTTATAAGTACATTTCACCTGAAAAGTACAACATTCCCTTCCTCTGATGCTTTCCGTAATGACTTTTATTCGCGCTTTAGGTATTCGCGTTTTTTAATTTCTATTAGCGCTTTTCGCCAAACGCATTCATTTTACACTCATTCATTTTTAAAACTTCCCCCTTGTTCTCTGGCCAAATGTGGTGTTTGTGAAAAACACGCAGTTTTACTTTGTCAAGTGTTCACAACTACCACCTGACTTCAATTCTATTGGGGTTAATTCTTCGACTTTCAAGACCTCAGACTTCCCCTAAAACAAATCTGAAATGCCCTGAGGTTCTAACATGAAATGAACTTTAAACTTTTGTGTGAAACCAGAGAACACTACGTACAACATTCAAACATTTCAATTGCATTTCATACATATAATTCATTCTTTCAATCTTCAATTCAAATTTTCTTTAAATGCTCATTGCGTTAAATAACACTTATATATTCACTTTCTAATTTAGCGCGCTTTACGCTTTTACATTACATTTTAATTTTAACTTGCGTATCCTTTACGCTTTTCCAAAATATTCGATATAAACAAAACCAGTGCTTAAGGCTTACAACAAATCATGCATTACATAGAAAACAGTTTTACATTAAATGCATTCATTATTTATACATAGAAAAATATAATACAACAGTTTTGCTATACAACTTACGTACTAGTTGCTTTTAATTAACACAATTCAATTTCCTATTTACAGAGAGTCTTTTGACTAAAATCGATGAATCCCATGTTCTGGATTACAAAGAACATTTCACGAAGTCTCACAGTTTTTCAACTGAACTCTCGAATTTCTTCCGCTGCATAATTAAGTTGTTCCTTCAAGCGTGTCCTTTACGCTTTCGGCAACCGGCTTTTGACTCGGGTAACTTCCCTTTTAAATCTGCAACTTGCACTTAAATCAGAAACATAACTGTGTGAATTTTAAAAGAAAATAAAGAATCTACTTATCTTTCTGCCAGTCTTTTAGGCGTTTTTTTGTCCATTCCTGAAAGGTTGGATATACTGTGGCTTGGGCTATTCTTTGCTTGTTACTCCTAGATTGAAACTCTGGGGCTGCCTTTCGTTTGGTCGATCTTCTTTCCTCCAGAAACACCTTGTTGGGACGAATGGTGGGTGGCGCTTTCCGTTTGTGCTGAAGTCTTTGCTCCCTCTCCAGACTGGCTCGTTCCTTCTCCTGCACTCGTAGGCTCCTTCGTTGTGGGTTGGCACCTTCGGCGGCTCGCTTCTCGCCGTTCTGTTCCCTCCGTAGTGGTGGAGCTTTCATAGTGTTTTCATTTGGACGTTCCTTCCTTAGACGCTTTGGTTGCTGAGACTGTTGCTTAGCGTTTGTCCTTTTTTCTTTTTGGGGTGGTCTTTTCTTCGGCTGCGGCTTCCTCTCTTCTGGTAACCTCCTTTTCAAACTGGGTTCTCTTGTTTTTGAGGGACCTGGTTGGGGCTCTTGAATCTTAGAAAAATTCTGTGAGGCTGGACCCTGCAACATGTCTTTCAAAATATTATTATTAGCTCTTCGATAATAATGTTTAATTTGATCGAAATTTGCCACAGTCTCTTCGCCCTTCTCATTCTTTAAATATGCACGGCATTCAACTATTCTTGTAATTTCAAAAGGACCATGCCATCTTGGGCAAAATTTTGCGACCTTATCTTTTGCTGCGCATGAAAGTGCGTGGGCTTGTTTCAACACCTCCTCCCCCACTTTATATTCTACGGTTCTTCTTTTTGAATCGTAGTAAATCTTTTGTTTCTTTTGCGCTTCCCGGGAGCACTTTTCTGCCTCCTTCAACATTTTTTCTATTTCACCCATTTGAAATTCCGGCGCTCTATCTTTCACATAAAATAATTTATCTAAGGGGGTCATTATCTTCCTGCCCAAAAACAATTCGGCGGGGGATTTCTTCGTTGTCTCGTGCTTAGCCGTTCTGAGGGCGAATGCAAATTCTTCGACGCAGTCATCCCAGTTAGAATGGTGCTTTTGCACATAATTTCTAATCAATTTTACAATATTCTTATTTACCCGTTCCGCTATATTTGATTGTGGGCGGTAGGGTACCATTTTCATATGCTTAATGCCCAACTTGTCACACATCATTTTAAATGTACTGCTTACAAACTGGGGACCATTATCGCTAATCACCCTCGCTGGACATCCATATCTTAAAATATATTTGTTCAAAAACGAATCTGCAACGACTTTTGCTGAAGCCCGCTTAAGTGGTATCAACTCAACCCATTTACTGAAATGATCCACAATGACTAATAAAAATCGTGCCTTATTTACATGACTCCTGGGGTAGGGGCCTAAGAGGTCAATACCAATTATTTCATTGGGGAACCTAGACTCAATACTAGTTAATAACCCGGCCGGGCGGAAATTTACGTCATTATTTATCTGACACGTGTGACAAGTCTGGCAGTAATTTTTAACTATCTTTTGTAATTGCGGAAAATATACCGCCTCGCGTACGCGTTGTATTGTTTTTCTAATTCCAAAATGGCCCGAGACAGGCGAATCGTGGAGCTCTTGCAAGATACTTAAAATTAATTTGGCCGGGATGACTGGTCTGTATTCACTATTTTGATTCGTAACTTTAGTATAAAATAAGAGACCATCAATGATTTCATAGTTCTGTGCTCTGCTTCGTATTGCATTAATGTCTATATGCTGGAAGTTATCTGGGTCTTTTAAATAATTATAAATATTTCCGAATTCGGGATCCCTAGCAATTTCTTCTATTACAGTCTCTCGAGAGTCAATGACCTTTGCCTGAAGCATCGCTATTTTTACTTTCTCGCCGTTCTCGTCTAACTTTATTCTAGATAATGCGTCGGCCACTACATTGTCTTTTCCCGGTGTGTGTTTGATAATGAGATTAAATTCTTGCAACTTTAGGGTCCACCGAATTAAGCGTGGCGAAAGATTCTTTCCTGAAAATAATCTGGTAACTGCCGCATGATCTGAATATACTGTTACGGGAGAACTCCCAAAATATACACAAAATTTTTGAACAGCTGCGAGCACTGCTAAAGTTTCACGCTCCGTTGCCGAATAATTTCTTTGCGTATCATTCAATGTACGACTAAAAAAGGCAATCGCTTTTCTATTTTGTGTTAACACGGCTCCGATTGCGTAATCTGATGCGTCTGCATAAATTTCTAGACCCTTGTCTTTCTCTGGGAACTTTAGAACCGGTGCATTAATTAAAGATTCTTTTAACTTCTCAAACGCGGCGTTTGCTTCTGAAGACCACGCAAAACGAACTCTTTTCCTTCTCAACTTTAACAATGGTTCAGCAATTTCTGCGAAATTTTTAATAAAAATTCTATAATATGAGCACATACCCAAGAAAGTCGCTAACTTTTTGGCTGTATTCGGAATTGGGTAATTTTTCACTGCTATAACTTTAGATTTATCTGTTTCGATCCCCCTTTGAGAAATTTTGTACCCTAAATATTTGAGTTCTTTTGCCGCGAATTTACATTTCTTAATGTTCACTTTAAGTCCTGCATCTTTCAAAAGAGTAAAGACTTCTCGAAGGTCTTTAATATGTTCTTCCAGCGATTCTGAAGTAACAATTATATCGTCAAGATAAATAAATGTACTTTTTCCTATTACCGGCCTTAAAATTTTGTCCATGCACCTCTGAAACGTGGCCGGGGCTCCCGACAATCCAAAAGGCATACGCAAAAAGCCATATGTACCGTATTTTGTTATGAATGCTGTTTTGTGAACATCTTCCGGCTTTATGCTTATCTGAAAATATCCGGATGTCAAATCTAGGGTGGTTATGTATTTTGTCGATTTAATACTTCTTAGAATTTCATCAATTACCGGAAGTGGGTAAGTTGGAAATTTTGTTATACTATTAAGCTTTCTGTAGTCAATAGCGAACCTGTACCTTAATGGATCAGTTAACGGCAAATCATTATTTTTCTTACATAAAACAACCGGACTCGCATATGCACTAGAAATAGGAGTTATTATTTTGTTTCTTAACATTTCATCAATATGGTATTTTATTATTTCCTCCTTAACTTTGTCGTACTTGTAAGGACGCTGACGTATAGGTTCATCCGTAGTTAATTTAATTTCGTGTGCTACGATCTGGGTGAATCCTGGAATATCATCAAATAAATCAGCGAAATTACTTACCAACTCCCGAAACTTGTCCTGTTCTTCGGGCGTTAGATGGCTTAAATCCACTTCAGGGGGAGGTGTTGATTTCTTTTTAACTGGGTCCATGGTTACTTGCAAGGTGGAGTTTTCAAAATCGATTTTCGCATCCACAGCTGCAAAGAAATCTGTTCCTAAAATAACCGATGCTTGGAGGTTCTTCACTACAAGAAACATAATTTTTTTTTGTTCTTCGCCGATTTTGATGTACAGCTCGATTTTTCCCATGCATTGACACGTTTTTCCTTGGGCTGCTACCACCTTCATTCCTTCCACGCTATGCAGACGATATCTACGAAAGTGCTTCTTAAAAAATTCTTCTGCCAAACAGCTTCCTTGAGCGCCGGTATCCAACAGAGCTGTAGCGGGTACGTTGTTAATTAGTAACTGCAGTCTCGGTAATTCAATGTTTCTCACCATGACCGTATTTAGCTGTACTTCAGAGGGATTTTTCTTCTCCTCGGAACATTGCACCCCCTTCCCCGCAATATTCCTTAGTAGTTTAAATGCTTTGCGGGTGTTTTCTTCTGTTGCTGGCTTCTGCCTGGGGAGAATGATTTTCTTCCGTAGTTGGAATTATTTTGTTGGCGCTGTACTTGGCGCGGTTGACCGCTCGCATTTTGACTGGTACCAGTAGTTCTCGGCCATCGTCTGTTTCTTCCTTCGGCATTCTGGTTCCCCTGCAGCCGCTGTTCATACGATTGTCTCCGTTGATTTTCGGCCGCTCGCCGGCTCTCGAATTGTACGGCGAGTTCAAACAGCTTGTCCAGCGTTACGGGATTTCTTAACTCCATGAAATCTTGTATCGATGGTAACAATCTGGGCAGGATTATCTGGATAATCTCCGGGTCCGGCCTCGTGCCATACAATAATTTAAAGACTTGTATTTTTCTCAAAATAAATTCCGATAGTTCATCCACCCGCTGTTGGTACTTGCTAAACAACTCAGCTTCGAGTTTCGCACGGTCTTTAACCACAGGAAACGCTCTCAAAATTGCTAGTTTAAAATTCTCGTACGTGTAAGTCGGCGTTCCTGGTTCTCCCAGCAGACATTTTCCGATGCACTTATACCAGGTCGCTGCTTGGCCCCTCAATGCTCCTGTCGCTAATATGACCTTCTGATGTTCCGGAACTGGATACAGCAAAAAATGCGCTTCTAACTTTTCCAGGAATGTGTTCACAGGTCCTCTGGCATCAAAAACTACTGCCGGCTTCATGGCTGCTCTGATGGTTTCCACTATGAATCCAAATCCATCAGGCATTGCAGCTGTATTCTGGGATGTAGTAGGCATATTCCAACTTCCTTCCATCATTTTAAATGTTCGGGCGCCAGTATAAGGTTTCTCCTTCAATCTCTTGACTTTTAACTGCTAACAGATATATGCGATTTGCATAAATATCTCACTCGCGCTAAATTCGGGCAGCAACTGAAACTTTGAGAATTCGATAGGAAAGTTCAAACTAAAAATAATTTGGTTAATTAAAATAATGAATGCTACAAGTGAAAACATCATTCGTTGTTGATTTACGAAATTTCGTACAGGCATCGCATCGTTAGAAGATACACCCCTTGGCTATCGACTGAAATCATTTTAGGATGATTTTTCTGAAGCAGATTGTACAAGCTGATTCCTCTCTTCTCACGCACACACAGTAGACACTAAAAATTCTCATACAATTTCCCAGAAACTTAAGGTTTCCTATTCCACTCTGCTTCAACGTCTAGTAGTAATAGACAAGGTAAGGAAGTTGGATATTTAGTTGCCCCATGATCTTAATTCCCAGAGCAAGGCTCTTCGGGTAGAGGTGCCTATCTCCGTCTTTTGCTGAAAAACAAAGCGAATGGAATTTTCATCGAATCCCATTCTCAAGCTCTTGCTTGAGTGTTGGCATACATTCATTTTCCACTTACTCTTGAGACAAGGTAAAACTACAAATTCCTAGCATTGTTGTGCCAAGCTGCGCAAAATGAGCCAGTAACTTCATTTGAAGCTTTCAGCATTCGTAAACAGACACAATAACTTTAGAATGTACGGCAACAACTCCACGTGACACAAAAAATAATAATAAACTAACATTACATGAGTTGGTTTACGAAGCCATTTTTCACCCACCATATTCACCAGACTTATCCTCAACGGACTGTCATCTTTCTCATCTACGGAAAATTTTTTCCAGGCAGATGTGGCAAACATACACCTGCCCGCATGCTATCAGGCAGTCAAAGAATTCATGAAACGACAACCACGAGAGTTCTTTAGGCATAGGGTTCTTAGCTTGGCAGTAAGTTGACAGAAATGTCTGGAGTTAATGCTTACTACTGTGACTCGGGTATTGGTCTTTTTGTTAAGTTTCTGCTCAGGTGAAGATATTCCAGATGGACTGACCCAATATATAACTTTCTTTTTGACAGCATATATCCTGTTTCTTTCCTGTAATTTTAAGCATAATATCAAAATTTTCGGTATGTGAAAATTTCTGTTACTTTCTAATTATTTCTAATTAATTCTAATGCGCCAACGCAAAGTATTATTTTCTTTTTGAAACACATGTTTTCCATTTATAGCAATTTTCAGCATAAAAATTTTCTACATGCTGTGGATCTGTATATTTATCTGTATAATTATTTGCAGTTAAATAAGAATTGCTTACGGGTTAGTATAAATATTTGCATGAGTTGACGACTTTTCCGATGATACTGTGGAAAGATTATCCAGGATATAGAAAGAAATTAGAGAAATAATAAGAGAACGAATATCCTGTTAATCTAATGTATAACTTTCATTCTCATATTCAGCTGAGAGTTCAAATCCAATAGGAAGCATCGCAAAAATCTATTATGCTTTAAGAAATCAGTTTTCTGAGGAAAAGAAGTGCAAATAAAGGTCGGCATATAATATACGTATAATATATAAGAAGTTACTCAATTAGTAGTTAAAATAGCAGTTTTCGAAGTAAAGTACTAACTGGAAGTTTATTTTATTCTTTCTTCACATGATTATACATGAAATATAATCAAAGATGATTTCAAAATCTACATTTTTGATTCATGTAAGCTCTCATTTAAAAGCAAATTTTTCTTCTGCAAAAGTGACCTCTCTGTTTCTTCAGGAGATGTTATGAAAATTTTCGAAGTATCTCAAATACAAATTATTATGCTAAATAATAATCTCAAATACAAAATATATTAAAAATCTTCATTGTAAAACAGAACTACAGATGAACAGAGATTGTATTTATTGCCGAGTGTATTCAAAGATCGCAAAGTAAGAAAAATTTTGAGCATTGGTTAAAGGCAGGGTAAAAATCTAATTGGTTAAATCTTGCGTTGAAAACAGTTGTTTCTTTGTTAAATTCATCACCACTAGTTTTTCAGATTTGATAACAATTCGTATCTGAAGAAGAAGGCAACTTCTTAAAAGATTTGGGAATTAAATTAAAAAAAAAAACTGAAAGGCCTCAAATTTTAAATTGCGTCCGTAATTTTTTTAACATTTTGAGTGTTACCTTTATTTATTGAATATCACGTTCTTCCCACTTAAATCATAAAATTCAGTTCAAGAGCAATATCGCAAAATAATTTTAAAATGAGCATATCTTTAGAATTTCCGATACGCAGTCTCGCTTCAACGTTGTCATTGGTCACTTTGAAATCCTTGAGTATGTTAATCAAAAATTCGTTAAAGTTTTACAAAATATGAAATCGATAATAAACAAATTCCAAATTTCAAATTTAGGCTTCCAGATGCCCATATTCGCGGGAGGATTGCATTATTCAAAATTTGATTTTTCTAGATACTGTTGTTTTTTTACAGGGCGAGAAATAAACATACATTAATGCAGATTCTTCACTATTTAATTTCTTTAAATATAATGCAGGGCTCTAATATTTGGTGTCAACATTTTAAAAAGTGAAGCGCCGTTTGTAGTGAACCAACGCAAATTGCCAAAACGAAATTAGTTACCCTTCTGGGCAAATTGCACCTTTGAGCTAATAATTTATTGAATCAAATTACTGTTTGAAAGACGTTTAATAATTTTTAGCTAGCTTGTAAAGCCTTGAATGTGTATAATGGAAGGACCAGTGCCTTTTTTTAGTAGTGATAAGTCTTTCAAGCAACAATTTCCATCATCTGTTCAGAGCTATTAAATTGCTTTGAAGATAAATAGAATAAATGTCAGAAGAGGAAGTTTGTCATGGATGTGGTAGTGATGGTAGTTCAAAGCAGTGTTTTCCGATCGATGTGTGACGAAATCCCACGAGGAGTATGGTGCACAATGAAATGCAAACATAGAGACAATTTGATGCATCTTTGACAACATTTGCATATTGGTCAACCAACCAGTGTCCGTGTATTACAAAATCTATCAAGCAATTCAAGTGATTTCAAGAGATTTCATCTCTACAAAAGTTAAATACAATCTCTACAAAAGTCATGATAATAATTCAAAACCCAAAGCATTATATTCCAAATTTAGAGGAATTAAATATATCGCCAATCGAAAAAAGTCGAAAATCACATCGATATATATAATTTTGAACGTAAATTATATTTGAGGTCTTTCATAAACGTGGCCATTCTTTCTTTTAATTAAAAAATGATGCATGAGGTGTGATATCTCAAATTGTTCTTGATGAATGTTTTGCGGGTATCTATTGATACCTATAACTAATATGCTGCTTCAATTTGAGTATGATCCCTTTCTCCTCGATAGAGCCACATCCGAAATCCGTCCCGAAATTAGGATGCGGCTCAGCTGTCAGGTTGTCAGCGCCCCCCCTTTCGACGAAGGAAAGGAGGGGTAGTAGGGGGAGGTGTTGATGAAGGCGGGATGGCTGAAAAGGGGATATATATCCTATGAACAGACGGGGAAGGGAAGACCAGGAGGGGGGTAGACAGCCATGGCTAGTGGTCAGTAGAGTGGAACAGAAACTGGCCGTTAGCTCACTGTCGGGAAGGGGAAAGAGGAGAGAT
>KK113426.1:52447-62705 GCA_000611955.2 Stegodyphus mimosarum
TTTTTTTTTTTTTTTTTCGGGCAGTGTTGCCATTGCTCGCTTTGAAGTCATTCAGTTTGTTAACCAAAAATTCGTTAAAGCTTTACAAAATTTGAAATAGATAATAAAACAAATTCCAAATTCAAAATTCGGACTTCCAAGTGCGCATGTTTGGTTGGAGGATTATGCTATTCAGAATTTGATGGCTCTAGGTACCGCTGCTTTTTTCACAATGCCAGAAACATTCATGCAATCATGAAGATTCTGCAGTATATAGTTTCTTTAAATATAATACATAGGGATAATATTTGGTGGCAACAGTTTGAAAAGTAAGCCAAAGCAGAACGTGAAATGACACAAAATGCCGTTTTGAGACTGCTAGCCCTTTGGGCTAGAAGTATTAGTTTAAAAAATGTGTGGAATGATTCAGATTTTAACGATCGTCCAAAAAAGTTCTTTAAAGTTTAATACGATTAATTTATCTGCAGAAATTATAAATAGAGATGGTTCAGGTGGAATAGCGACAAATTTCATAGGATTCTTGATAAACGTGCATTTAGGCCAACATAGGAACATAATATATCACCTGCATGTTTAAAAATAAAAAAGGTGTAATTTTATAAAAGTATTTATAGTTTCAATTAGATTATAAGATATTTTCTCCCTTCTTTCCCCATTCCTTCATGGTGTACTTGGAAACACGTTCGATGCGTATTCGGCAGATCCGGAGTTCGAATACCAGCGAATGCACTGAGCATTTTGTACATTCCCGTAGCAGTATAACCTAATGATTCTACAGGGTATAGCATGAAAGAAATGCTTTTTTATTTAAATGAAACAAATTAAAAAGTAAAAAAAAATTTTTTAAGGACTGCATTTGTTGCTTTTAAATAGTTTAGTCTGTCAATTAATAACAGAGGGATTAAATATGAAAGAGTAATGCCTTACGTTTTTCCGAATGGCAACAGACTCGAATTAAAAGTGAAACAACGAAAAATCCTGTTTCGAGACTAATAGTCTTTTTGAGCTAATAAATAAATAAAATAGAAAAGAAAAGATATTAAAAAAACATAAAATTTTGCATATTTTAAATAGCATAATAGGACTTGGAAGCACATTGAAAGGGAGGCCCAGTGTCAAAACTTACTTCTGCGGAAATCAGGCCCTGCAGGAAAGAAACGATCTAGTGTTAATGCAGCCTAAAGACGAAAAATTCTTCTGAGAGAACCTGAACGTTTAAAACACTCATTTCCATCGTGTGAGTGGAAGCACAATAAACAACCATTTGAACGTTGCCATTCCCTGTTTCTCCTGTTTATCGACGATAGCGCTTCAATTATCAGTTTGTCTCGTATATTCAACGAGCGTCATCACATTGTCTCCAGGTGTCCTTGTCAAGGATAACGAATAAGGAATAGCCTAGGCGTACTCTCTGGACAGTGCGGGATAACTTTCCCAGATATCTACTTCCCCCCAGCATCGCTTCATATATATTATCCTTTCCTCTCCTGGATTTCCTTTTATTGGTGAGAACAAGAAAGGGGCGGAATTGGCGCCGAAGTCCTTTCTCGAAGCCAAGGATCTGAAGGAATGAGAAAAAAACAAAATGGAAAAAATATATATAAAGGAAATCTACTGTCACCGGCAGAGAGAATATAAGACAGAGTTTGAGTTCAATTTTTATTTTGGTTTTATTATTCGGTCAGAAGAAAATATCTTCCGTTGACGAAGTGACCTTTTATTCTTGGCCGCAAGCAGGTGTGAGGGACAACAGACTTGATTGGATAAAAACTGACCATGTCCGGGAAAATAAAATCAAATAAACAAACACAGCCAAAGGGAGCGAATATAAACTTCGGTGGCGAACAGATTAGATTGAGTGGAACATGGAAAAAGAAGAAAAGAATTCTAGTTTCTACCATGCATTTCTATTCTGTACTTGGAAGGCAGACCAGAGAATAACGATCACCGTTTAAATCAAAGAGATTCGTTCGTTAATTGATGTTATCACGACCTACGTCATTAAACTGTCTACTCTAATTGGCTGGGCATGAGTGCATTGTGATTCAATCTGCACCCTCACGGTCTATCAATCTACGTTGCTATCAGCAGCTAGTGAACAAATATTCCTGGATTGAATTTCGCACTATCAACAACCATAATCATTACTCATCTACTCTCATAAGCACTCACGTATTCAGTGATGCATCTTTCCATTTCTCAGTTTCTAGAAACTTAATTTGGAGAAGACTTAACTTTCACACTTCCTCGGAAAGGTTAACCGTATCAAGATGAACTGTAAAACATTAATTTGAGGTCTTAATTATAATGTCCAAGCTCTTAAGAATTCCAAATTAGTTAAACATAGATTTTAAATATTACGCTTTTGAAAGATAAACTCTTAAGCAACCATTGCAAAAATCTGTTGCTTTGAGTAGAATTCGATGTTGTGATATTAATTTCTGGATAGAAATTGTTCAGTACTCTACCAAGAGTTTTACTGAAGAAAATATTAAGGAATTTTCAATAAATGCAATGATCCCTCACGCGTTTTATCTTTTGTTACTTCCTTGTACGAAGTAAAAAGGAAATATTGTAATCGAGAAAACTTTCGGGTATCATATTTGAGCGAAAATATACATTTTGACCGTTATCGAATGCAATTTAACAATGTTTTTGCGTGATATCTGAACGTAAGGACAGAATATAGAACTGTTTTCCTCCTCAAAATTATAAAACTGATTTAAAATGGATTCTGAAGAAATTTTTTCGTGGCATCTGAGGGTACCTACGTGCGTATGTATGTATGTATCCCGCATAACTTAAAAACAAGTAGCTTCAGAAAGTTGAAATTTTGTATATAGGACTGCTATAACATGTAGTTGTGCATCTCCTATTTTGGTTGCAATCGGCCAAATACATGTATATATATATATATATATATATATACTAATAAAATATATAAATACTGTGATATTCACTCTGTTACTCTCGACCTCACTCGACTCAGTGAGGTCAGTTTTTTTATTCTTACATGTTTGTAAATTGTGCATTTTTTGCTTTAAAAATGATTGAGTTATGTTGTTCTTCGCTTT
Source organism: Stegodyphus mimosarum (assembly GCA_000611955.2). Taxonomy (NCBI): domain Eukaryota; kingdom Metazoa; phylum Arthropoda; class Arachnida; order Araneae; family Eresidae; genus Stegodyphus; species Stegodyphus mimosarum. Next base: position 55,522 of record KK113426.1, read on the forward strand.
CGGTTAAGAGTTTTATGCCCTTAGTTAATCTGCATGCAATAATTATGGAATTATCAACAATTTAAAAGTTTTTAATTGCGGCTAAACCTAATCATTTTTATATGGCAGCCATATTTGTTTGCATTTGAAACTTAGAAGAATAATGGATTTGTTGCCAATCTAGAACAACTAAGCTTGGCAACAACAAAGATAACGTCTTCTTTTATTATTGCGAATTAAATCATGCTTAATCCATTCGGGAATTTATTGGAGGAAATAAGCGTTTAAGATTTACTTCGTAATTTTTAATATAGATATTTTGAGGTTTTATGTATTTTGTCTTGTCGCGAAGTGAGAACTGAATTAATTGAATGAGAAATACTAAATCGTCTGTGAAACACTGTTTCTTTTTTGTTTGTTTGTTTGTTTAATTTCGGTTACATATCCTTTTCTATTTATCATAGTATTTGAATTGAAAGGCGGCAACGATTAGATAATTATTCAGATGATATACATAATTTTTGTGCATTCTGAGTTATAAAATGAATGAGATGTAACGCTGTTAAGTGAACCTAGCGCCAGAGTGTCGCTATGGTAAACAAATTTAGGGAATTTTAAAGAGTGCATTTATTCTATTGTGGCTTTTTCGCTATCGACCAAGTAGATTTAATTCAATCCAATGAGTTTAAACGGAACACAAAATGCGTATAATTTAATATTCCGTACAAGGAAGTCATGTGGTGTACACATCAAATTTTGTTTTTTCTTAGAATTATTGACAAATGGAGGTTCGGGTAAAAGAGATGAAGCAGATTTCCGCTACTCACGTGCTCGCATTTGACGTCACTTCCTTTTATTAAAAATGGCTTCTATGCTGAGAAAAGTTTTTTGAAGTAATAAAATGAATTTTCAGTTCAGAATGATAAAAACAATTAACCTTCTTATTTAATACTCAGCTATTCTGAATTGAGTAAGATATATCAATGTCTTATCTCATTAAGTTCAGTTGAAAGCCAATTTAATTTTAACTAGGCATGTAGCCCAGAAGTTAAATAATAATAAAAGCAATTGTCTTTATTAAAAGAAAAATTCAAAAAAACAGGTATAATTTCTACTGACCAAATTTGCTTGCATATCTGAAATAGACTGAGTTTTAGAACAGATACTGTGTTTGCTTGAAGGATGTCTTAACTTTTAGTAACATGACATTAATTATGTTTCAGTGACTTTCATTTGTTTAAACATGGTCGAACTATGTATATTTTTGCTAATAAAATAAGAAGTATGCACTGATCTTCAAGAATTTATTTCAGTATTGAGGCATTATTTCAAGCAGTATTCCAATAACTTTTATATATTACATTTTTCCAACTTACTACAATTCAAAAAATGCTTTCTAAACATTTTAAATTCTGTCCAGTTCCTAATTCCTCTATTTTTAAATCATTACATTAATGTTACTGTTATTAAATTATAGCTGTTCGCAACCTACAGAGATTTATAATATTTTTATAAATTTTAAAAGTGTTTTAAGTTTCATATTTGATGTTGAGCTTTTTAATTCAATAATATATGTCTTCAGCAGCATGCCCAACCTAAATTAGCTTCCTATTTTTGCTGGTTTCGGTTATTATATTAATTTCATGAGTTATTTTTCTCATGAATTATTATATTAATCTCATGAGTTATTATATTAATCTCATGAGTTTTTTTTATATTAGAGAGTTGAACTCAATGTGAGATGCAAATTAAGATATCCTTAATTTGCATCTCACAGTGAATTCATAGTGAATTTCACAGTGAATTGTTGCGTGGAAATAACAAACCGATTTTTCTTAAAACCAAACCAATCTCAAACGTTTAAATAGTCTTTATTTTTCTATTTTTTATACTTCAAGATTTTCGGAGAGGCAAACGAAAAACGAATGTACAAAAAACTCAGAAACGAAAACGTTACAGCAAACGAAATGTACAAAAACTTTACAGCAAAATAACATAAAAAAAAAGGAAAGTAATCATTCATCAGGAAATGCATCAGAATATAAAGAGAATATGAATCCAGTAAAATTAGATGTTTATAAACTGAAAATATATATTTGGATTTCATTAAGATTTTAAAAATAACTGAATTTACTGCATTCAGTTTTATTCTCCTTTTTCATGCTCAGTTTACCCATGTAGCTGATTTACATTATCCTACATTTCTTTTATTTATATATGACTGCAAATAAACCAGAAAAACTTATCAGTAATTTTAAACAGTCTCATTCTTTATAAACCAAAAAAAATCTTATCATTAATTTGACAGAGTCTTGTTCTTTATAAACCAAACTATCTTATCATTAATTTTATAGAGTCTCGTTCTTTTAGGTGGCATAATGTAACGAGCTGTAAAGCGACTATATGACGAATTATCCCGAAATCAAGTCAGAAGAAGGCTGTAAAGAACCCTTTATTCAATCCAATATAATTGCTCAGATGGCACCACTTGGGCTTATATAAAGCCAACACTTCTAGCTTAACTCAAGCTAGTAACGTTAAACTTAAATGTAATTAAATTAGCCTTATGGCTCACAGAATAGTTTCACGAGCAGAATGGCTCTGAATCGTAAAGCCCGGCGGAAACAAACCTAATGGCTATAAGAGCTCAACGCAATAGAATCAAATCTTTAGTAATTTAAAGTAACAACGTGGCCTTCAAGCAGGCATAACACGCTCTAAAATCCCCTACCAAAGCCTTCGCTTAAATAGCACTTCTTTCTACCTTAATTTGAATGCACGCTCGCTGTCTCATTAGCATTCTGACAGGAAAGCGTGGGTGGAAACGAGGCTGAAAGACAAGCTGCTTTAACTAAAAATAAACAGTTAGTCAATCTAAATAAATCATCACAATTTAATTAATTGAAATAGGTATTTAAAGTGGTATTTTTAATGCCCTATTTTATGTAATTTGACTTTTGCAGATAACATGTACTATGATTTACATAAATATAAAAATGGAATACAAAACTTACATTCTCATAAAACTTCCTAAAAAATGTTAAACAGCGAAGTAAATACTATCTTGGAAATCAAACAAAGTTAAACTAAATTAGCAAACTAAATGTTTTGAATGAAAGCATATTTTATACGTCTTAAAATTTGGTTTTGATATTAAGTAATATTTGAAAACTAAAAAAAAACACTAATTAATTTCAACTTCATATTGCCCAGTACAGAAAATTACAGTTAGGAGTAAATGAATTTATTCCATCAAAACGCAGGAAACGTTAAACTCATCAACTAATGTTGAGCCACAACAGCTAATTTCTTCACACATTAGTGATTCCGACCATAATTATGCCAAACGCATTGATAGTCACCAAACATCATTTATCTCTATATCCCTATATGAAGTGAAACACTGATTTAATTCAAGAGATTGCCCTTTCCAGTTTCGGATTGGAATGTCAATTAACAAATGTCAAGAGCAGTCATTTAAGGTAGCAAGAGTTCATCTATCTGGTACATGCATATTGAATCACCAGAAACTTTCTGGCAACACGGAAGACTTTATCTGATCAAGGGAGTATCTTATTGCATGCAGTACAAAGTGACAAGTAGAATCCTAAATATTCTGTTTCCAGATGAAGATCACTGAGTAATTACTGCTTAGTAAGACGCAGAGCTATGAAGCTGAGATTCCGGAAGAAATCAGTCACCCCCTCCTAGTTTAAGAAATAAGACTGGCTTGAAAATAGTGAACAAAAAAAATTATATCATCTGCCATCCTGAATGAAATTATTTGAGAGAAATACCGATAATGATATTTATATTAACAGAGCGAAATCTAAGATTATTAAAAGAACAGTTAATGCTTCTTCGCTTTCCTCGCAATGCAATATTTGTATTCTCTTGTCTAACTGCAGTTCTTGCTGAAACATACCTTTGAAAAGTGTGATAACATTCAGAGCTTAAATTGCGCCGGAGCCCATCGGAGCCCTAAGTAAAAAGCCTCAGGCACTCTTTTCATGTAACTGAACAACAATTTCAGCAGAAATGTGATCTCAAAAATTTTATTTTTAATAATAATTATATTAAAAATCGCTTATTTAGTTTTAGCTGTTTACATTTTATTGAATTTTAATTAATTAATTATTTTAATGACTAATGATTAGCCCAAGGGGAGTTAGCCCAGAAGGGCTATTCATTTCGTTTTGGCATTTTAATTAATTAATTATTTTAATGATTAATGGTTAGCCCAAGGGGAGTTAGCCCAGAAGGGCTATTCATTTCGTTTTGGCATTTTGTGTTGATTCACTTTTCAAACTATTGCCACCAAATATTACAGCCGTGTATTTTATTTAAAGAAATTAAATAATGAAAAATCTGCATAAATGGATCTATGTTTTTCGCATTGTGATAAAACAACGGTACCTAGAGCCATCAAATTTTGAATAACGTAATTTTCCATCGAATATGGTCATCTGGAAGTCTTAATTTAAAATTTGGAATTTGTTTTATTACCTGTCTCATATTTTGTCAGACATTAAAGCATATTATTCTATCTTAACTATTTCAAAGCGAGGAATAGCAACACTGTGCAAAAAAGAAAACATTTTTATCTCCAGCGCGAGAGACTGTGTATCGGAAATTCGAAAGATATGCTTATTTTAAAATTATTTTGTGATATTGTTGTAGAATTAAATTTTATGGTTTAAGTGTGAAGAACATGATATTTAATAATCATCACAAACACACAAAACGTTAAAAAAACACCCCTTTGAATGTAACGTTATTAAGCTATTATTATTAAGCTTTTATTTATTAATGATTTTATTAGTCATTTTATTTATTTATTTATTCTTGTTCCTCTTTCCTAACGGTCTTACGTAGGGCTCTAGGGCTCTGGCACTTGTAACTTTAGAAATTAAGCCCTGATAATTATAGAGTTTGGTTTCCTTTGGGAACATAAACTGGTTTCAGACCCTAACAGACGTTGAACGAATCATCGCTTGTCTGAGGCTAACTATAAAGTCTTGAAAATCTTTTAAAATAACCTTTTATTTAAACACAAACTTTCAACATAAATGCACTTCTTGTGGCAACAGCATCATCACCATTTGTGGCGATGTCAGTAAGATAACAGCAAAAAGTAATTCAGATTCAAAGCGTAGACTAGTAGTCAAAGACTACGCAATTAAACTAAGCTGGTTCAAGACTTTTAAGCAGCGTATCAGATTTACACGTCGGCAGCAAAACACAAAGCCGAATGATTGCGAACTTGTGAGAACTAGCAGCAATTAGGTAGTGTACACACGAGGGGCAGAAACACGCACTGCCTTATAATACCAAAACCTAAGTTTAAATAGTCTCTATCTCAATTTACACTGTGGTGAGGAAACGGAAAGGATACGTTAGGATAAAAATCTAAATCATATTAACTGGTTAGTTTCAAACAATAATCTTACACATTTAGGCAAAGAATAAAATCTAGAAAATAATATACAGGATTTGCCCGCTTTACGAAAAGAGAGATTTCTCTTTACTAGGGAAATCTGAGAGTTCTCAGGACTTAAAAAAATTAAATCTGCAAAATTCAGCTCACACTCTAATGCATCGAATATCAAAGTTTCTAAAAGTTAAAATGTATTTAAAAACTAAAACTTTAAAAAGAAATTACAATCTGATTTGGTATTTAGATTTAATTTTAATATCTTAAAACAATTTTAAGCTAAGCAATTACGATCGGTCTTATGGTTTGAAACGGAGGCTTCAGAAATTAAATATAAAATCTTGTAATGAAAATGAGCTGTTCAAAATGGCAAAGCCAAATGGTATGAAAAAAATTACTACGATATTATTTCATCGTAAATTAACGCAGTGTGAAGGCTTAATTATTCAAGAAAAAGCCTTATTTATTCAAGATGTAACTGTGCACTATTTCACAGGATCGCTTGGTCACAGAAAATACCTGGAAAAATATTTTTTCCAAATGGCAATACTTTCTAATCTGGTAAGAAGCGAAACATTTTTTATGCCCTACAGTTCTGCGAAGGCAGTTAAACGCCTTCTCTTAAACTCGTATGAGAGATCAAAGTTATTCATATTTACCTGCAATTATTGCATAAAACAAATCTGAGTTACACTTTTCGTTTATATTTTTTTTTCGCAAAAGCGCAGTTCTGCTTTGGATTTCTTTCATTGGTACGTTAGTGAGATGGACTTTATTTGTATTCTGTATTGGCCCGAATATAAAAGGGCTTTATATATATATAAAATGATCACGAGTTTTTTTAAATGTTTAACAGGGAAATGTCGTAGAGTCATTAGGTTATCCAAATGTGAAAAACGAGACATGCCCTCACCGGGACTCGAACCACGGACCTCTCGAATTCGCGCCGAAAGTGCTGACAACTACACCACGAAGACATGGGAAGAAGGCGGGAGAAATACCTTATAAAGTGTCTGCATATAGAGGACCGCATGATACAAAATCGTTACTAACGTACTTCATTTACGCTTTCTTTCCTTCGCTTCCCATTTCTGCTGAACTCTGTCCCGAATACGAAAAGTTTTATGTATTTAAGAAGACGCATGGCATCAAAGTAGGAGAAGGTTTTAAGTAAAACTAGCCTGGAATCGCAAGGTCTTTCTGTGATGATTATTTTGATGATCCTAAAAGATGTGTCTATAGCTAGATAGACTCTGTTGCTTAGTCATTGGGCTTATTCAAATTAAATTTATTACTGGTTACAAAATAATAAATAAGTAAAAGAAACTCTTAAAAGACCTTCCTTTGATATAGTTATTCTTAAAAAATGGCTGTCATTACTTATCATTTTATATAAGTTCAACTACATGATTTTAGTAAATTTAATTTTATATCATTTTACTATAGTCGTGAGTTTAGTTGTGAAAATTATAGTAAATCTTGAGTTGTGAATTCTTAGTTATGGAATTTTATAAGTAGAACAAATTGTGGGGTAAACCTGGCCGACTTCGAAGAACTCTACTCAATTATTTAATAACTTGTACTTACTTGAGGAGCTATACGAAAGACAAAAATAATATAGTATCGTTTGATATGTTAAAGTCTCCTCCAATCCAAAAAAATCTAGATATTCTATTTCGAAGTAAAACTGTTAAGCATTTTTTTTATCATATTGTTATGTATTACTTATTTCAGTTGTGATTTAAATTGTTTTAAAGGTAATGATTTAATT
>KK113427.1:0-31839 GCA_000611955.2 Stegodyphus mimosarum
GTAGACCTGTCAGATGCGTTCCACTTACTGCAACTCCCTGTCGCCTACGGTTAGCCTGGAGTAGAGAGCATGTATTGTGGACACCGGAAAAGTGGGCTTGTGTGATGTTTTCCGACGAGTCCAGGTTTAGCTTGCAGTCTGATTCTCGCCGAACTTTCATATGGGGAGCTCCAGGTACCCGTTACCACCAAGAAATCATCATTGAAAGACACCGTTACGGTGCTGCAGGAGTGTTCCTTTGGGGTGGAATTATTCTGGGTTCCACAACTGACCTGCATCTTCAAATTGGAACCATGCAAACCAAATCTATCGGGACGTCATTCTGGAACAACATGTACGTTTGTTTCGGGCGCCATGGGCGCACAACGCACAATTTTTGTTTATGGATGACAACGCCCGTCCTCACCGTGCAAACATCGTAAGCTCTCATCAGTTGCTTCTAACTCTTCTTTTGCCTGATTTTGCATTATCCTTAATTTATGGACATGAGTGGAAAAACACTGAGAAATAACAGTACAAGAAGCCTCACTTACAGCCTCAGCTGAACAAATCAGAGGCTTATTCGACATAATTCTAACAACATGTAACCCATCGAATCCAAAATACTATGAGACTCCTTCAAAGAGAGTATGAGTCATGACATACTGTATCAAATCCGACAAGCTGATTCAGAACTGGCCATCGAATTCAACGGCTACACCTTAAATGAAACACTCATCCGCCTAGAAGATAAAAGTTTAGCAATAAAAAAACAGACTTAAGTACAACTTAAGATGCCAACACCACGACGAGATACTTTCAGTGTGCTAAACTTTGAAATTACTCAGGAAAAATAGCTACAACATCAGCTAACTACTTCAATATATTGCTCACAACAAATCACTACTCAATGACAATAAAAAGAAATTTACAACGTTATCATGGATCAACAACACTGGTGGAATTGGAATTATTTACTTAAACGCACCAGGCAGCACCGGGAAATCGTTTCTAATAGACATATTGCTGGCAGAAATATGTGCTAAACAACATATCGCACTTGCACTGGCATCATTCGGCATTGCCGCCACACTCATGGAAAGACTATAAACTGCCCATTCCGCCCTACAACTACCATTGAATATAGCGGAAGAACAATTCCCGGTATGTAAAATCTCAAGAGCATCTGGAAGGGGTGAACTTCTAAAAAAGCTAAAATTATATTCTGGAATGAATGCACAATGGTACATAAAAATCACTCAAAGTCATGCACAGAACATTACAAGACTTTAGAGGAAACTCTGAAGTGATGGGAGGAGCTATACTCTCAGAAGATTTTCGACAAACACCTCCATTATCCCCAAGTCAACACCAGCAGATAAAATCAAGGCATGCTTAAAAAATCCCATCTCTGGCTACATATGCAAATACTGCCACTAAAAAAATATGAGAGTTGAACTATCGAAATAAGAAACAAGAGCATATTTTGTTCAAACACTTTTATAAATAGGCGAAGGAGCATATCCTACGACCAGACGGCTGGTCTTACTGAACTCAACAGTGATTTCTGCAACATAACCACTACTGAAAACGAACTCATTGACCAAATTTATCCAAACATTGTTCACAACTATACCAATCAGGAGTGGCTGTTTCAAAGGGCAATTTTAGCAACTAAAAATTACTATATTGTTGACGATATCAACTTTAATATTCAAAAGAAAATTCTCTGTGAAGAAAGAATATACAAATCGATTGACACGATGGTAAACGTTGAAGAAACTCTTAACTTCCTTACAGAATTTTTAAACTCTTCGCAAGTGCCAGAAAGGCCATTACACTACCTTCGACCCAAAGTTCGATCTTTGATGATACTACTTAGAATTCGCAACTGACCAAAACTATGAAATGGAACAAGGGTGGTCGTCAAACAGCTATCGAATAATATCATCGAAGCCGAACTTATGACTGGAAACGACAAAGGACACAGTATTTATCCCCAGAATACCACTCGTACCTATTGAACTGCCACTCCAACTTAAGGACAAACTTTAAAACATTGCGGCACCAACCTCAAAGAGTCTTGCTTTTCGTACGTAGCTTGCTCTCGTGTAGGAAATTCGAAACATTTGTACATATTGGGCCATATAAAAAAGTCTTCGCGGTTTTTGAACAAAATATTTGAATATTTTTGAGCAAACATTTCTTTATTGGAGTCAGTTTTAATCAAGTACATATTGACCATTATTATCTATGATCTTTTGCCATTTTTTGGGTCGTTTCATAATTCCATCGGCGTAGAACTTTTGTGGTTTATCGTTGAAAAACTTGGCCAAGTGATTTTCAGCGGTGCTTGCGTCGGCCAATTCTTTGCCATCAATAGAGTTTTGCAGAGAGGGAAGCAAATTGTAGTCAGACGGTGCAAGGTCCGAGCTATACGGTGGACGCATCAAAATTTCCCAACCAAGTTCCATCAATTTGTTCCAAGTCATCAAATATATGTGTGACCGCTCATTGTCATGATCGAACCGAACTCCCTTTCTGTTGGCCAATTCTGGTCGCTCCCAAGGTTACGTTAAGCGTTTGGTGGGTCCAGTTCCACCAAACACTCAACATAACTTTGTTTGGCGACAATCTCCTGGATTGTCACCAAACAAGGTTTATGGAGGGTCACCAGCCTTTGACCATGATCGCTTGCGTTTGATATTCTCGTATTTCACCCATTTCCTGTAATGATTCGCTTCAAAAATCGTTCGATTTCGTTGCGTTTCAGCAGCATTTCACTAATGGTAATTCGGTCATTCAAATTTCTTTGCTTTAATTCATGTGGCACCCAAACATCGAATTTCTTTTTGTAGACTGCTCTTTTCAAATGAATACAAACTGTCATGCGGTTGATGTTTAGTGCTTCCTCTATTTTCTGATAGCTTGCGTTTCGGTTTTGCTCCACTAGTTGCAAAATTTCATCGACTTTTTCAGTGACTGGTCTACAAGAGCGAGATGGATCTTGGAAATCGAAATTTCCGGAACGGAATCGAGCAAACCACTCCTGGGTCCTTCGTCCACTCACAGCGTTCTCATCGTACATTTCACAAAATTTGCGGCATGTTTTTGCAGAGTTTTTAACTTTATTATTGTAAAAAAGCATTACATAGCTTATTTCTTCAGATATTTCACTCATTTTCAAATCAATATAACTTTTTACACGAGCAACGAAATTTAGAAATTATCTTCACAAACAATTGAAGCTGAATGTCACATTTTCAGCACATGTTCGTTTGAGACAATCGGGTGAGTGTTGCCAGATATATAGGCATCAACACTATCTAGTGGCAAAAAACAGCGGAGACTTTTTATATGACCTAATATATACTCCGGATAACAAAATGAAAAATGTTATTTATAAAAAAGTATTGTAAATAGTTAGAATATGTTTTAAATAAAAAAATTTACCTTGTATATTGTAAAGTTTATCATTTTATTCCAACTGCCACACTCCCTGAGCGAAGACGGGTGTCCCAGCTAGTAATTAAAAAATGTACATCTCCCCAAGACCGCCTCCTTTGCACAACATTTCAGCTTTCATCACCGTCATTTACGACAACAAAAATTCCATCATAATTTGAAAGCCTCCAGAACTACTAACATATGAAATGTCTGCAGATCTGCAGGAGCCAGTTAATCAAAATGAAAAAATCCACAATGGCCCGTCGAAAACGCCTTCGAAAGGAACTAGCTATATTCTCATTTTTCTAACGTATTGAATAAGCGAACTCATGAAACTTTGCCGCGATGCTGATGTAACAGCTAATGCTGGAAATAATTACTGAACTCATGTTAAACATCTCAACTCATGTTCATTCATCTCACAATATGTTCAAAGTTAGCATTAAAACAGTTCGCAGAATACAAACCATAAAATTAAGTCATAATAATAAGGCTTGTGAAGATTCCGATAATACAATCAAAAGAATGTTATAAGCCTTATTATTATGACTTAATTTTATGGTTTCCCAGTTTTAAATATATAAAAATAACATTTTACCTGCTTTCCAAAATAAGTCCGAAAACTTAGGATATCATCTTAAATTGCTTTACAAATCGTTTCCATGCTCAGCTTCAAAACAAAGAATAATTAAACATATTTTCCAGTGTCTTCAAATACTGAGTTAGTATTTTTGTGTGTTGACAAGTCATATAAACTTTCTGAATAAACATGCCGGAAGAGCAAAAAATTAACCAGGAATTCTAAACCTTTTTTACAAATCCAAGTACTAACAAATTTTACAAATGAAGATACCCGGAGGAAATCTTCATCACCCGGATACCTCATCAATTTACATCCTAAATATAAATAGAACAGCGAATATAAAAAACGGATGGACACGCTTAATACTCCTTAAACGTAAATATCGATCAGTTGAGTACGTCAAAGCTACATATATGTTTTTCTCTTCGCCTTTTCTAACATAAGATGTACTTAGTTCTTTACCGCGATACTTTGTAAAGTTTGAAGCCTGATATAGATATTGAAGCTTGGCTTGTCCTTCCTGAGTTCATCGCCTAATACCATGAAATCTTTTGTGACTACGATTTTAAAAAAAGTAATTTAATTAATAAGTACTTTAAAGATACAACGTACCGGTTGTTCAGTCGTTATGAGTGCTTACAGAAATTGAGAATGCGATTTCAAATTTAGCTGTCGTGATTTATGTGTAACATACGATCATAGTAGGGAAAAAACACGCCTAAAATTACTTTATTTTTAGAGATTAAACATTTGATGTACGAGAATTTTACTTAAAGTACTAAACATGTCAAATGCTTTAGCTTTAAAATTAAATTTGTATAATATTGTACTCTGTTAAGATGCAAGGGAAACACGCCGACGTGGAAAATGAGACAGGCAAATCGACAACGTTGTATTCGGCGTAGATTTTGTAAAATCTCATTCGATTTCATTAAATATGATCGACATTCTCGCTTTTGCAGAATGTTTTGCTCCTGATGAAGGGGGACCAGTTTTGCCCTCGAAATCGATTGGGATTTTACAAAATCTACGCCGAATACAAGCTTATCGATGTGCCTGTTTTATTTTGTACTCGGTTACTTTGATAAAGTATTAAATGACATAGCTATTTAGGTGAAAACTTTATAAATTATTTTTAATTAATAAATTTTGTGGTTTCATTTAATTTTACATTCTTTCTAACAGTCTATACGTAATATTTTCATAGCAATGAAGAAATTAATCAATTAGATAATTAATTAACGTGACTGATAATATCATTATTATCATCACTGAACTGGAAATTGCTATTTAATTATTATTATAACATTGGATTTTATATAAAAAATTCTGATTTTATCAAAATAATAGCAAATAAAGATGTTACACTAATAGAAAATTGCTTTTCATTATTCATGGTGAAAACATTAAGAAAGGAATTTAAAAATTTTTCAAACATTTCAGTTAGAAAGGTTACTAAAATTTAATGTAAAAACTATTATAATCTTGAATTACTGTGAAAATTTTTGAACTATGAATTTTCAGGATGAGATAACCATGAAACATGACTAATAATTAAATAAGTTTGAATTTTAGTATATAAAATGATACAAAAAATGTGATTTAGACTAATGTTGTGCAAAAGTATTAACGATAATAATGAGTAACGAAATCGAATCATTATCATAACTTTGAATACATGTAATGTAAAAAGTAGAATATGTAATAAACAGTAATAATACTTGAAATTATGAGCGACTGGTAGACCCAAAGTATGTAAATTGATTAAACGGATAGCTGAGCGTAAAGAAACAGTAGTGCGTCATGTAACCTTCCATTAAAAAAGTAAGGGCTGTTACTAATATGAGTGAATGTACTTTTTATAGATTTAAGTTCTGTTTTGAAATGGTTTAATGCAGTTCTCAGAGGGCTAATTACTTAATGAAAATAAAGAAGGTCTTATCAAGTAACAACTTGAAATAAAATAAATAAATAATAATAAAATAAATGATAATAAATAATAATAAAAAGGTAGAGTATAGAAAATACGAAAAATAGAATGTTATTTTTTTTTAATTTTTATTTATTTATTTTTTTTTTTGATTTCGTGCCACTATATCGAAATGAGTAATAGATAAGTAAAAGTTATTTGCAAATTCGTGGCATTCTGTTCTATAAATTAGGAAAATCAGAGAGCCTTCCGTGGAGAATCTTCATAACTAAGATAAACTTTGCATAAATAAGAAAATTTGTAAACTAATTGGACTGAAGATAGAAAATTCAATTCTAAGAATCGTATTTATTTTCAAAAAGTGTAACGCTGAAAATTTATATTAGACATTTTTAGAAATTATTATTCAGTTCAAGTTTGCGCATTTTCAAAATAATTTTTCATCTGATAATATTTTTCTTCATTTTATTCTGCTTGAACGCTTTTTTTTTACCCTGAAGCTTTTCGTTTCTTAAGCATTGCTCTTTCTGAAAAGTGTATTATGTGAGATAAAATTTAGCTTTGTAACAGCTACATAAACTTAGTTTTTAATTAGTTGTTTTCTGTTTCTAACTTAAAAACAGTAATATGCTTACAATGAATCTTTCAAAAATGCGTTTTTTCAAAAAGACCGTAGACCTTATCACATGATTCTCTTATAATGGTTAAGAGGTGTAACTACAAAAGGGAACCAAAAGTCGTTTACCCAATCGGAATGGAAAATTTGCAAATCAAAGTTTTCAACCGACTGATAGAAACAAAGCAGTTATAACTTCTTCATTCATTTCATATCAATATCGTAATTCTCATGCTTCTTTGTGCTGCTAAGATGTTCACCGCTTCTTTTCTGTCGTTAATTACACGTCTGTGAATATGTGAAAAATAAGCTAGTAAGTAAGGAATACCTGACACTCGTCTTGCAATAGTTAAGCATGCATATATAATGAATGCTTTATCAAGAGTAAAAATAGTGCTTAACAGGCCAAGACTGCCTCCTTTGTATAACTTCCAGCTTTGACTGATAGCGAATTATCACTACGTCTTAAAAAACTCACAAATTACTGAAGAAGGTTAAAATGGCCTTTTTATTTAGTCTTAAATCGAGAAGAACAAGCACAAGTTGTGCTTCAGACGAAATTTCCGCTGCTTGTGAGTATTTAAATTAACATAATAGAGAGTTAAATTCAAACGCAGGTAACATAGTCTACGGCTACACATAAATACACTCACGTTTGTGAAAATTGCAACACCATGAAGGACTTACGCGAGTGAGCTGAAATTTTCAGGAAATGCAAAGTAGCGCATGATATGCAAATGATTAGAATTGCAAATCCGTAGCGCATGCGTATGCTGAGCAGCGCCCTCTGAACGGCTGATGGATCCGAATAAATAGACGGCTGTAGCGAGGCGTGTATGGTTATCGGTGGTTATCTGCTAGTGGTAAACGTTAACTCAATCTGTACTTATGCCTCGTCGACGAAAGAGAGCGAGATTTGAACAACTTACAGAGTTTGAACGAGGGAGAATCATCGGCCTTCGTGAAGCTGGATTGTCGTATCGTGCAGTAGCCTCTCGTGTGCAGCGTAACAGCAGCACAGTGATGCGCGTTTGGAAGCAGTGGACGGACGAGTGTCGGACAACTCGGAAATCCGGGAGTGGACCCCGAAATGTGACGTCAGCTCGCGATGATAGACACCTGGTCCGCATGGCGCGGACGGACCGTACAGCTTCCTCTAGACAATTGGCAGCACTGTGGTCAATAGCTACAGGTGTTTCATTGTGTGCTTCATCAATTCGTAGACGTCTGCTGCAGTGTGGACTGCGCGCACGGACTCCTTTATACAGGATCCCCCTAACGCACGACCATCGCCGCCTGCGGCTACAATGGGCCAATCAGCATAGAGACTGGCGTGCTGATTGGCAGCATGTCGTGTTTTCTGACGAATCCCGCTTTAATTTGTGGTACCATGATGGCCGCATTCGTGTCAGACGCTATGCCGGTGAACGCCACCTTCCGGAGTGCATTATCGAACGCCACAGTGGACGAACACCCGGAGTTATGGTCTGGGGCGCCATAGCATATCATAGACGATCTCAATTGCTACGAATTGTGGGCAATCTGAACAGCAACCGGTATATCCGTGAAGTTCTACAGCCCGAAGCTGTTCCCTTCCTTCAAAGCTTGCCAGGCGCTGTATTTCAACAGGACAATGCCCGCCCTCATACTGCTCGGATTGTTAAATCCTTCTTTGCAGCGCAGCAGGTACAGCTTCTTCCTTGGCCTGCGTGTTCCCCGGATATGTCGCCAATTGAACATGTGTGGGATGTCATTGGTCGGCGTCTTGCTCGTGATCCTCGTCCTGTTGCGTCTGCAGACGAACTTTGGGTACGCGTACAAACGATATGGAATGCTCTTCCTCAGTCAGACATTCAAACTTTGTTTGACTCCATGCCACGTCGTGTAGCAGCACTTATTGCGGCGCGTGGTGGCCACACAAAATACTGATTCTGATCTCTTGTTCTTGTTTGTTTGCTTTGAACATTTAATCATTTATTTGTACCACTACCACTCAACTGTGTATTAAATTGCATTCAATTATGACGATTCCTTCTTGGTGTTGCAATTTTCACAAACGTGAGTGTAGAAACAAGGTACAACTCTTTCACCTGTATTCCAAATTTTTTAAGTCATTGGTTTCTGTTTTTTTCCTAAAGTTTGTTGAAATAAAAGGAGTTTAATAATAAAATATATTTCATGCCTTTGTGGAGCTTACAGGTTTTGCAAAATTATTAATATCATTCACTAAAAATATATTTAAAATTTAAATTCCTTATATTTGTCAAATAGTCCATTTCTTTTTTGCTTTAAAATGTATTTTCAATAACTCAGTTAAATTACGTTATTTGAAATTGGAGGATAAAAAGTGCAACGACAGGCGATTGGTGAACTCGCGTAATATAATGTTCATTTTAAAATCTATTTGATATTTTTAATTGGGATACACTAATAAATAATTAAAAGGAAAATGCCCATAACTAGTTCAGAAAACTGATCTCTTTACAGCTAGGCTGACCTTTAAAAACAAAACGATTAAGGACCCCAACGTTTGGAAAATTTGCCAATAATATTTGACTCCCTAAAAACGTAACTGCTAAAGACTTACTGTCATCTGCTGTTTTGGGATTAAAAGTAATCATTTAACATGTACACTGCTGGACACCCTAAATGCAACATCCTGAAGGAAGCATGCAAATAACACGAAATTTACAACATGCATCAGCCGAGGTGACATATGCGAATGATTAGAATTTCAGCGCAGACGCACATCACACGCGCCTGTGGCGCCACTTCAAATCGCTATTTAAGGTTTGGAGTTTTCGACGATTTCAAGTTCGGCAATTGAGTTTTCCTTGTTCTTTTTTTTCAAAAAACAAACGATCAATTATACCTCGTAGTAAACAGCGATCGTCGTTTGATCAAGTATCCTAGTTCGACAGAGGAAGGATATTAGCCTACCGAGAATATGGGTTATGCTTCAGGGAAATTGGTAGTCGTGTTGGACGAAACCAAACAACTGTTAAGCGGATATGTGACCGTTGGGTGTAGGAGGGTTTGATCGCATCCACCTCAGTGCACCACTTCACGTGATGACAGCACATTCAGTCTGTAACGCATCATCCAGTGCCTGCGCGTAACATTCGACGCCGTTTACAGCAGAGTGGTCTGCCCGCAAGACGTCCAGTGCTTCGTCTACCCTTGACGCAGAACCACAGACGTCTCCGCCGCCAGTGGTGCGATGAAAGAAGGATTTGGACCACAGAATGGAATGAAATTGTCTTTACTGACGAGTCACGCTTCTGTCTGCAACACCAGGATGGTCAGATTCGAGTCTGGAGACTCCGTGGAGAGAGGATACTGAACAGCTGCCTTATGCTCCGCCACACTGGTCCTGCACTGGGTATTATGGTGTGGGGCGATATTGGATATCACTCTCGCACTCCTCTAGTACGCATTGCCGGTACCTTAAACAGCCAGCGCTACATCTCCGAGGTGTTGGAACCAGTTTTCCTTCCTTACCTTCAGGGCTTGCCCACAGCCATATTCAACAGGATAATGCGCGACCATATATGGCACGCATTGTCCAAGGGTTCTTCGTCAATCGCCAGATTCAATTGCTTCCCTGGCCGGCTCGCTTTCCGGATCCTTCGCCGATAGAAAACATGTGGTCCATGCTTGCTGAGCGATTGACCCAGATTACATCCCAAACTGCCACACAGATCAACTTTGGCAACGTGTGGAAGCTGCTTGGTCTGCTGTACCCCAAGAACACATCTAAAGTCTCTTTGAATCAATGCCGAGGCCTGTGGCAGTGGTGATCTCCAACAATGGCGGCTACTCTGGCTACTGATTCTAGAAGGAACCACACTTCACAGAAGTATATAAATTTATTCATTTGATACTTGGTCAACATGTTATCTACTAAATAAATTTTGTTGTGATAGCTCTTGTCTTTCTTGGTGCAGCAATTTGGGTGGCCAGTAGTGTGTTTGAACATTTTATATTTCTAATACTATTTTCTTAAAATAGAATAAACTTGGGAAAATGAAATGTTAAGAAAATCACAAATGAAGGAAAATGTAATTATGAAGTTGTAATATATTTCTTATACTACAGTTACCTGAACTTAAAACCTTTGCTAGCAAGATGGAAATTCTTATCTGTTCCAGCTCTACACTAGTATAGACTTTTATGATGTGAAACACCGCAGATGTTAGCACGATTTTGCAATTATCATAACAAGATAAATGACTTTCTGAAACAAAATTAACCCGACTATCTATATATAATGAAATCATTTTTTGATGGTGACGTTGATGCTCACGCTAAAAGCAGATTCATAGAGAACTAGAAACAATCTTGGCCGATGTAATGCCTTTCTAATTTTGTTAAAACATTTTTGTAAAACACAAAATGTACAACTTATTGACCGTAAACTGTACGCCCATTCTCTATTACATTTTTCTTTTTCTATATCTTCATAACAGTTCGATGGAAGAAAGGCAAGCAGCGACATGTTAGCAGACCTGCAAGAGATAGAAGAAATTGGGAGCCTGGGGCCCTTGGGGAAGCCTGTAACCCCTAGAGGGCCCGTGCCCAGGTGGCGGATCGGGGAATGCCTCTATTGGTTTTCCAATACGTGTAGAAGGGAAACAAAATACCTTCCGCGGAAAACAGGCATAGAGGTCTTGTCAGCCTTCAGCCCTCGTGGTACCTCGCCTCAAATGAGGCTGCATATTGCCCTTCGCCATAGACCAACAGCATATTGTTAATTGGAATACTGCATCGTCCGTCTCGCAGGATAATCCGGGGCGCGCTCAGGATTTAGGCAGAGGGTCCTGTTCGCCAAGCAAGCTACAGTCTCCTCCTAGAAATAACTTGACCAAAAGGCTTCGTATTCTACAGTGCAATACCAACGGTCTTAGCACGGAAGCTACGCTGATTAATCTTGACCAAATCTTGGAAATGGCAAATCGACTCCAAGTAGAAATTATACCATTACAAGAAACAAAATTTAACAAGAAGCGACTTTTGAGCATTAGAGGATACAATGTAATCCGAAAAGATACAATGTAGTCCGAAAATATAGAGTTTCGGAGGGAGGTGGTCTCATGTTTCTTATTAGAGGAATGCATTATAAGAAACTGTCTGATATAGACTTTGCATTCTCAGGCCTCGAATATCAAGGCTTTACTATGCTTTCTAAGGATCGCAACATCACCATCAAAAATTTATACCACCCTCCCAATAATCTGCAATTCAACATTGTTATGATGGAGAATTTGTTTCAGGAAAACACTGTGATCCTAGGGGACCTCAATGCTAAGCATTTTACCTGGGCATGCACCACTACTAACACTAGAGGCTCCGACCTTGACAATTTGATCAATGACAAGGCCTTCCTGTCCTTAAATGGCGGAACTTACCGTTCCCATAGCTATGGCACAACTGATGTGTTGGATTTAACACTAGCCAGCCCTGGTTTATTCCCATACAGCTGATGGAAGGTTCTCGCAAGTATCGGTAGCGATCACCTACACATATTAACTGAAATTGATCTCAACATAAATTCTGCAGGAACAGGGATCTCCTTTGGAACTTCAAGAGCGATGACTGGAAATTATTTGAAGACTTGTCAAACGACCTTTTTCTCAAGAACCTCTGTGGGATGACTCTGTGAGATGATGATCGAGAAAATGGTCTAGCTTCAAGTGCATCATCTTTAAGGCTGCTAAGGCTACCATCCCTAGAGGAAAACATAAAAGAATTCGAACTCGCCAGGTACACAAAAAAGATCCCATTCAAACGCGGCTAGTCAAGAGAGATTGCCTGTTAAAAGAAATAACTCGGAATGGCGGTATCGACAAAAGAATTGAACTTAACAAACTTAATGCAGAGATTAAAAGAAATTACGTAATAGTAAAAAGAACAAACTAGCAAAATCTATGTAAAAGTCTGGACTACACATCTCCGAATACTAAACTATGGAACTTGGCCAAAAAGATTGACCAATTCAAGCCTGGTAATGAGGATACTAATGCCATCATTGATGATAACGGTTATGTTTCGGTTGATGATCGAGAAGGGGCGGATGCACTAGCAAAGCACTATGCCAAAGTTAGTAGGCTGAACTTTAAGAGATCTGATAAAATTTTATCCAGGACCACTAGAAATCAAATCAAATCTTGCCGCGACGTGCCAGCTGCCAAGCGGCTTTTCAATGGAGATTTTGCATTATCTGAATTATTGTATGCCCTCGAGAATTTGGACTCCTCTAAAACACCTGGCCCAGACGGTATCCACGGACATTTCCTGTGCCATCCCGGTACTTTAAGTAGGAAAAAACTTTTGCGCATACTTAATTTGTCTTGGAACCAGGTAAACTTCCAAGACAATGGAAATCGGCCATCTTTATCCCCTATACACAAAACAAACAAGCAGGCCAGTTCAGCAGAAAGTTATCGACCAATCGCCCTTACCTGTACCACATGCAAGCTGATCGAAAGTATTATTCTGAGGAGACTAACTCATCACTTATTAACCAATAAATTGCTTCCGCCCGAGCAATTTGCTTTCCGAAGGGGCCACAGCACTATTGATCAAATTTTGTACTTTACACAGGGCGTCAGAGATGCCCAGAATCACAGGCATACTATACACACTGTGGCGACATTCGTAGACCAGTCTAAACCGTTTGACAGGGCTTGGAAATATAACCTCTTAAATAAGTGCTATCAAGATTTTGACATTAGAGGCAGAGCACTGTCCTGGATCTCGAACTTTTTTAATCACCGCAACTTCTGCGTTAAACTACAAGACATCTTTTCAGACTTTTTCAAAATGCATCAGGGAATACCCCAAGGCTCTGTACTCGGCCCCATCCTTTTTTTGTTGCTTATTTCAGGGATAGAAAAAAGCATCTATCCTTGTGAAGTCGCACTTTTTGCTGATGAGGTTGTAATGTGGAGCAGTGGTTCCGACATAAATAAACTGGAACTTCAAATGAATAAAAGTCTGGTAGCAGTTCAAGAGTTTGCAGACACCCAAAAACTTACTTTTAATGCTTACAAATCCTCCACCTGCCTCTTCACTACAAACATACATCTTTATAATCATTCTCCTGATCTTTCTCTGAATGGAGTGCGATTGGACTGTAATAAATACCCTCCATATCTCGGATTTACTTTGGATCCCGAGGTGAACTGCAGTAAGCATATCGAGAAATTGGCCGATAAAGCAAGAAAAAGACTCGGATCATGAAGTATATCTCGGGTAGAGACTGGAGTTCTGACGCCACTACCCTTAAAATAAATTTACATCACCCTAGTCCGCCCAGTCCTACCAAATCTATCAATTGTCTTGAACTACTAACTTGGGGAAATTGGAGAGAGAACAGCTGAGTGCGGCGAGAATCATCGCTGGCCTTAAAAATAGTTGCCTAAACGACGTTGTTCGCTATGAGGCGGACATCCAACCTTTGGGAATTCGTTTTAAGGTGAATTCCTACAAGTATTTTAACAAGATAAGAGTTTTGGTCCTTATAATCGGACCTCAGCCTTTATTTTAAACTGAACAAACAATAAGCGCCTAAAGCGAGACAGCATACTTAGTTATGTGTGGAATTCGGATTTCATCAATCTAAATGTTGAAACATCTATGCCGTTTAGCCGTTTTGCTACATATACTTCTTTTAATCATGTTAACATCCATGATTAATTGTCGACTAATATTGTCAAGGGCAACCATCACCGAGAACTCCTCAGGCAAATGGCTCTTGAAATCATTAATGATATTCCAGCCCAGGCCCTTGTGATATATACAGATGGAAGTAGATAAGAGTAGAGCAGGGAGTGACATTTATTGTAACACCCCTGAAGGAGATATCAGATGCAGCATCAGAAACTCTGATCATTGTTCTTTCTTCAGATCGGAACTTATCGCCATCGGCAAAGCCCTTGATTAGGCTCTCTGTTCAAGTAGTGAAATTATATGGATTCTGACAGACAGCAGAAGCTCCATTCAGTACCTTAAAACAACTGTCCTAAGATCATGGATAAGACCGGTCAGGATATTATATCTAAACTTTTCGAGCTTCGAGAGCGCAAATCACTATATCTCCAGTGGATACCGTCCCATGTTGGGGTGTATGGTAACGAAACAGCTGACGATCTGGCAAGAAAAGGTTGTGATCTCCCTACACCCACTTCCACTGACTTATGCCCAACCGAAATTCCTGCCTATTACAAACATAAAACTAACACAGCATCTAAAATTTCTCCTATTCACAGTGGTAGTTCGCTGAACAACCAAGCCTGTCACTTCTGAGTAAATGACCTAGGCCTATCCAAACGGCCATGGCCATATTCAGAAGTGGGTATCTCCGATGCATGAAATTCAAAGAGGGAGAAAAGACTTTCCCCTCGTGTGCCTGTTCCTCTCCCGCTCACCTACTGGATTGTATAGATGTCTCCCTGAGACAGCTGTCGGCTGAGCAGGACGACATCTGCGATTTGCTTGTGAGGCAAGATCTCTTGGACTTGGTGTAGGCTTTCCTGCCCCAAGGGGATTTGAAACAACAACAACAGCAGAAATATGAAGTTTTATGTTAGCAATAAATCAGCTTTGCTGCGACGTCCTTCTAATCGGTTGCTATAGAATTTAGTTCGCAAATTTTAACATTATCATTAGTAAAATACATGTGTCTCTCTAAGAAAAATGTATGGCAAGGATTAATTTTAAAATCCATATAATAAAAAAAATTAAATGCATTTTAAGTATGTTTCTCTTTTTTGCACTGAACGGAAAACAAGCGTATTAAAAAGAAGCGTTACCGGCTGTTGTATGTTTATAGAGTCATAAGGATTTTTGAAGCAGGAGATGTGAAAAACGTGCAGTGACTGAGCCGGGAGTCGAACTCTGGACCTCTCGAATACGCTTCAAGCATTCTTCCACGAAGGTATGCAGAAAGGAGGGAGAAAATACCTTTATTTTACATAATCCTCAATGCAAGATTAGTGCATTAAGCAAAGTGGTGGAACATCGGATACCAGAAAGTCTAAAAAAATAAATCGAAGTAAAAATGAAATAACATACTGGGCGTTAAAAAATGTAACTCTCTAGATATTTATTTTAAATACACTGGTTATGAGTAAGGGCGATAATTTTATTACAGCGTTAATTTTTGAGATTAGTTTTGCCCATTTTCGAAAACTTTCTGAGATTGTCATGGATTCATTGTTAGGGCCACCAATAAGGAATTTTCTAAGAATGACAAATAATTTTTTAAATTTCTGATTGTTTTCTGTTACCTTTTTAATTTCTACTACAATTGCCTGGCTGCATGAGCATTTTCGTAACTTTCCACATGTGTAACGTGAATACGAGCCAGTTTCCTCCACGAAAACATCCTTCCCCTTAGATAGATAGTATTAGTGTCCTTTGCCATAATTTACCGAACCAAGCTACTGCAAGTGCCTGATTATGCATTGCCTTTCATTTAAATTACAAGAATAAAGCATTGCAAATAATTCTGTCCCGAAATGCAAACCTGAATTTTGATCAATGAATTAACCCTCACTTTTTGGTAGGCTTAAAAAACGTCGTTTTCAGAGTGATGTAAAACTGGTTTGTTCTGTTTATCAGAATCGATAAATTCTATTTATCAGAATCGATAAACAGCTTCAATGCTGAATGCTCCATTTCAAAATTTAAGAACACTGAACATCCCTTGAATTATAGTTATTTCCCGCAGAATAGTTATTTCCTGCAGTATAGTTACCATTCTAGTTCTGACCCATCAGCCATTTGTTAAACTTATCTCTAATTTGCGAACTCCTTGTTGTTCTTTATTGGTGTGCATAACACATACCTTGTGTGTCATATTCAGATTTTAGTCTTTCTTGAAATTAGAGCTTCATCTAAGTCGGTCAAACATGTCGCAGATAACCTAAAATTTAAGTAGGTACTGGAAATTGCTGTCTGTTTTCAATAAATCTATTGTTGGATATAAAATTGTTTAGTATCAAAACAAAGGAATGAAGTCTATGCAAGAAGTTACATTCTCTTGGTTAAAAGGAGAAAAAAAGGATACGAAAATTAAATTTCATATTAAAGTACGAAATAAAAACGAATTATTTTAGGGACTTCATTGAGTTGGTTTAAAGACAAAGTCGCTTTATAAAGTTTTCTAATACTATATAAAGAAAGCTAAAATCATTGCGGAGACAATCACTATTAGTGTCGTTAAAGCTGAACGAAAATTCAACTCAGTGGGCAATAATCCCGCAAGACCTTCTTCGATTGTACAATGGGTTAATGAATAGGTTATTTGTAAAGCAATTTTATTGTCTAAACGTTTAAAACTTTGTGATAAAACACAGTCTTTAAATGCTGCTTTCTTAACCTAACCTAACCTAACCATATTTAACACGTTCGTAGTCACTTCACTGTTAACCAAAATAAAAACTTGATTGTGAAGTTTACTATCATAACTTTGATTACTGCGTTCATTTCAATATCAGAAAAAACATTTTGTGTGAAAAAAGCTCATTAAATAATGAAGATCCTGAAAATATCTTAAACCTTTATTGCTGCATATTTCCATGTTAGATTCTATGACTAGCAAAACATAGTGTATTGGTTGATATTATTAATTAAAGATAATTTTTGATTAGTGGCACCTTTTTGCTCATTTTCCATGTGGCATAATGCACAGTTGAGTACTTATATGACTGAAAATATCACATAATTTTGCAACTTTGTAAGAAATGGGAGATTTTATGAAATTTCTGATTTATCCAGTGTATGATTCGTCGTTGATTGTTTAAGTGGACTGTATTCTACTGACTTGATGTCGTACACCTTCAGTAGAACTTAAAGAAATCACAGATTCCTATCCTTAACTAAACCTCGTTTAATTTCCATCTTAAATCGTCACGTTGGCTGAAGAATGGCAACTCGCCGAACACTGCGAAACCTCGAATTTTACCTTGCTACCTCAAAGTGCACCTCAAAGGAACATCTACGTCGTTGGAAATCCACTGAAACTCCAAGCGCTCCCTTAAAAAGCCTAACTAATTTGCGTTCGCGCGCTCCTCAGCTCCGTGACTAAAAATACAATTTGCATAACATCAAACACCAGATTACTGACACAGATGCGAAGAAACAGCTGAGAATAACTGTTTTCCCTCAGAATATGAATATTTTATAAAATATTATTCTATTTCGTTTTAGAATGCCGGATTCTAAGGAAGATTGTATTGTAAAGATGTCAGATATTCTACTTTTGTAAATAAGAAATTAAATAAACTGCTTTCATTGATTTTGACTTCTCAAAGACCAAAGCCCTAGCCTATAATTCGGATGTTTTACACATAATTCCGAGTAATGGTGAGATATGTATTTCACATTTCTCTTCTTTGATTTAAAATTATACATAGTATTGAAAAAAATAATTTTCTTGAGCAAAAGGTCCTTAAAACTACATCTCACGTCCCACGCTGACATGCAGTAAATTCTAAAATCTTGCCTTAAGAGTGCCATTAAATGTCCATGGTCTGTGTCGAAATTACTGACTATTCGTTTAGTAATAACTAATTTATTTTTCGTCACCTCATCCTCAAATAAAAATTGCTCGATGATCCTAGATCATTTCTATCTTGATGTATATGAAATTATTAAATTATTTCTAGAGTATTATGTATTATGAAAGAATAATTTCTAGCAATAATGCTTATTCAAAAATTGTTTTTTGTTCTTTTATAGAATAGTTGTAAAAGTTATGTACAGTTATTTAGGAGCTTCAAATTTAAGTATTCATCTAAATTATTCCAAAAATATACCACTTTTGTGAAAAAATTACGTTAGATTTGTTTAATATCCTGAAAATATAAAATAATTCCAATGCAGGCTGTATATTTTCATGCTGTAATATATGACTTACACCAGATTCTTCAGTAACCATAATTAAATTCTCTCATCGACCAAAAGCGCGTATAATTTTTAAAATAGATATTTCTAAGGTCCAATAACGCAAGCATGTATTAATCACCAAGTAAATATCGACTGCATTATTTTATTTTAAATGTAGCTAGTGAATTAAAATGCTGTGTTCATTTGTCTATTAATTTGAACACTATACCGTATACAAAATACTAAGTATTTTCATTTTAAATAATAATACTAAACCATATAATATCTTTCTTTCAAAAGAATTCTAGGCCTCATGAGCTACATGTAAGAAGAAATATTTTCCTATTCCTCCGAGCATTCGTATTTTTTAATCTGCTCTATCAGTAGACTAGAATGAAGAAGTAGGGTATTAAACAAGAAGATTAAAATATTCATCGAAATTAAAAGCAAAACAATACTGATTGAAAGCTAGTTATTGTTTCGCTGGTTCGAAAATTACAATTACATCATTTACAATAAAACTCAACTCATCATTTACATTAACGACGATTTAATGACTCATCATTTATAGTAAAGGAAATTTAGAGTTTTATTTTTCTGTTAGTTTGTTAAAGATAAAATATTAAATGACAGAAGCACGTTTTTTCTTACTAATGAAAATTTTCGATAAATGCTCCTTAGTGCTCCCTCAGTCCCAAATTTTTCATATACTTTTAACAGAAAACTACTACTGCCCAGTTAAATACATTTAAAGGTTTTTCAGGTAAATAAAATTTCATACACTCTTTGGACGCGTCTAAAATTTTATGGCATTCCCTAAGAGATCACGATGGTATGCCAGGCTGCGTGAAACATTGTTGTTTGAAGCATTTAACTTGCAGTCATGAATCAGAGAAGCAGAAAGAATGTTAAATGAAACTAAGCTTGGAGGGCTGAAAGAATGACCAGAGACAAACATGGTTTTGCATTGAAGAGCAGTCTCCATCTGCTACTTTGTTTTACCCCTCGGCGCCTTCGTTTTCAGATACCATCCGGTCACGCCCCACCTGAACCGATTGCCTGGAAGAGTTGAGGAGGAAGGTCCAATCTACGCACCTCAAGGGACACAATCGCAGTGTTCTACGTGTTCGGAGCCAGCTTTTCCCTTTTCCGCCTGAAGGAAGAAAGGACATCCATCCCTCAGTCTTGTTATCCAACTTGAATTCTTCTTCTACTAAATCAAAGATCATTGATCTTTCCACAAGATTGAGGGGGTGTCTCTTCTTCGTGTTTCCAGAACCGGAAGACAAACGATCGGGGGTGTTGTTGAATATCTCAATAGGTTTAAGCAGTAACGACATTTAAGATAAGTTAAACAAATAACGAACAATCTCGGGAGATTTTTCTCCTTTAAATTTATTTTTATCTTCTTTCTAAAATCCTTTCCGAATACTCATTTCGACATAAAAAAGTACCTCGAGGAAAAAGAGGAAAAAAAAGTTAGACTAAAAGATGAGATCTTTCAGAGAGAATTCGAAAGCCGAAATACACCAAACGTTAATTTGAGTGAGCTGGATGAAACTTTTTTGCTGAAACTAAACTGGACACAACTTTTTTATTTTTCTCTAATTTGATTAGGAAAAATAATAAAATCTGAATTTCACATGCTGAAGAATTTATTAATTCCTAAACTATTTAAACAAAAACAAGTCTTTTTGTGTCGTAACATGATTTCATTTGATTAATTCAAGTTTACGAAAATGATCGTGCAGTGGGAAAATGTGTAGATAGTTTATTACGGAAAAGCACTCGAACATTACTTACACTAGGAAACTTACCTTCGGGAGGGACTTTCTTAGAAGAACTTACTCATATTCATACTAGTATATTCTCATATGCGGGAAAAGCATATGCGCCCGTTATTTTCAGCGGCTTCAAATCGATCCTGAACATATATTCTCAGAATTTATCAATCTTATCCGTAGGATAATAGTTCAGTTTCTTAAACTAGTGACTTATTTGTTGCTTAATATTGAGAATTTTTTACTTCTAGCTTCAATAAAGCTCTCTGTCTTTCCTAGATTACACAAAGAGATTTTTGGAAACGTTAGTTGAATCATAATATTATTTGAAAGTTTGAATACTTAGAATCGCAAAATTTATAGAAGAAGAAAATAAACTAGAAGCTGCTCCTATAGTTAAAAGTCTGGCTTCGACTTCATATACAGAAGTTAGAATTTGCATGATAAGAAGGAAAAAGCAATCCTGCTCAAGCTTTTCCAAATGATATTTAGTAGAGTGTAAATGCCAGAAAAACAGGTGCGTAGTCTGGAAGAAGCTTGCATTCGTTTAAGTGACCGGAATGCTTCTGTTTATTGCTTGGATTTTTCAATTTCTTTTCGATTCTAATCTTGTAAAAGATATATTCTAATCTTATGTGGAAAATTCTTATCTTATGTTAAAATATTTTCTGTTTTCGACAGCTTATTACAGTTGTTTCCGCCTTTCATATGTATTGAGGATCGATGTATTAAGATCAACATCACAAATTCTTTCCTTACTTTTCAAGATCGCTGACATTGATAAAAATCTTATTACTAAAGACATATTGAGACACAGGCCAAGATAAAACACATCAAATGGGAATAAGAAATCTTAGATTAGGGTAGACACTATATAAAACTCTATTCATTTTTAGGGTAATGAAATATTACCTCTACAATAAGTGCCCCTTGAAGATAAGAAACCACCAGCGGCCGAGCAAATAAGACCACTAAATACTGATATTTCAATTAAATTCAGGCGAACAAGAGTGACTGCATGCGTGTTTTGCGATTTCATTATGTGAAAAGTTAATACGACCCAGTTTTCCTTAAAACGTTCTCTATAAAAGCATTCCAGGCTTAAGCAATTAAATTTCATTTCCTTTGTTTTAATCAATTAAACTAACCAAGAGGGTCATTAAGTTTTTTTAAGCAAGAGATGTGAAAAATGAGCAATGCCTTCGCCGGGTCTCGCACCTGGAACTCTTGAGTACGCGCCGAGTGTGCTACCATTACACCGCGAAGGCATGCAGAAAGGAAAGAGAAAATGCCTTATACACCCCCACTTTTTTAAAAGGCGATTGGGAATTAGGGGACCCAATCGCCGAATCTTGGTGGTGAAAAATCATCATTCACCACTGTTTTGGTTCAGGCGCCATTGTAGAGTCATTAAGTTATTTGAGGCTGAAGACGTGAAAAATTAGCATAGGCCTTGTCGGGCCTCGAACCAGGACCTCTCGAATACGCGCCGAGTGTGCTGCAGTTACACCACGAAGGCATGCAGAAAGAAAGGGAAAAATTCCTTATAAACCAAATTTGAAGAAGGGGACCCCATGTCAGTTGTCTTCGAAATTGAGAGTTTCGTTTAAAATCAACACCTATGTAAGAATAATATTTTCATAATTTTATAGCAAAAGTCATTTTAGATTACAGTTTTTAAGGTAAACGTTTTCTATTATAAGTTCTATTATTGTTAGTTCCCGTGTTTACTGGTTTAAAAAATATAACCAATGAGCAATTTAAAATCTCAGGTTAAACCACTGGTCTTTTTCATAGATTGATGTATTTTCAACTTTTAGCTAAGTCTCCTTGATGTGATTTCATTTATTTTTGTTTCAATCTGTTTTCTGACATTTATTCAACACATATAAAAAATACATGCATTAATTTCTTCGTTCAAAAATATTTCATTTAAGAAACTGAAAGCTAAATTTTATACAAACGGTGTCTTTTTTATATTAGAATTGATTACATAAACAAAAGTATAGATTATCTATTTAAAAATAGCAGAGGCTCTTCTAATGTTTCACTGTCAGGATTTCAGGACTTTTCTCCATTGAGAACATTGTCTAGCACTATTTTATTCAAATGGTAAAATAAAAGTATTTTAATAAATGAAATGCAAGATGTTATCTTATTCGATGTCGATTTAAGCTTAATTTCTTTTACTATGAAACTTAGTACATTATAGAGTTAGAGAACATTCACTGCTTCACCTGAGCATTTTTCGTACTTTTGACAGAACCGAAAATTGTTATAAGCTTTGTTTATGTGTTTTGACCTTCACCTGAGAAATAAAGAAATAATTTAAAATCATAAAATAACAAAATGTTAATTTTGATGTTGGATAAAGTTCAAAGGAAAGACTTCTCAAAAACGCTTATGAAATGCATTACTTCAACTGCGATTAAACTACTTTTGTTTAAACTTGCGGTGACAGTCAAACTGAAGTCGGTGCGATTTTTGATTATAAAGACACAAATAATCTTAAACATAAATATTTTAAAATTTTATTACAAAAAACACAAATAATCTTAAAGACAAATATTCTCAAATTTTATTACAAAAGTTATTACAAAAAAAAATTAAAACGCAAATAATCTTAAAGACAAATATTCTCCGTCGTAAGACCGTTATAGTATTTTATAAGCGATAGAAACCCACAAAAAATAGCTGAAAAGAGGCAGCACAACCAAGCTTTTAATAGACTAATGAAAGATAGCGATGGAAAACTAACAATTTCCCCAGCCTTCAGTCTAATGATGAATACAACAATAGTTATAAGTCTTAATCCTGGAATAATGCATTTCTTGTAAAGCTTTCAGCAAATTTTCCTGTTAATTAAAAAAATTAAAAGCTGAATATAGCAAGTTAAAGCTTAATTTTCATTTTCAAGTAACGTAATATGACACAAAAATTTTATAGCATGATAAGGAGAAAATGTTTAACTGATAATGTATAATTGATAATGGATACTAGATTCTATTTTAATAATGGATTGCTCTGGTCTACATATATTTAACTCCTTGGGAAGTTTAATGATTTACAATGCTGTGCTTTTAAATTATCTCATATGTTCTCAAAAAATACAATTGAAATTTGAAATAGGTTTTGTGATTTAATCCATTTCCACAGAAAGATATTTAAAACAATTTGCTAGCAGGAGAAAGTCTACTTACTATAATAACACTCAAACATATACGCACATTGTAAAAAAATGACCCAGAATTTAGAAAACATCATTAATGCCTGTTTTTCTGCCAAAATTTCAAACGTAGAGTTTTCCGTGGGAACTACAATTTCTGTCATTATATCTAAAGCAGAAAGAAGTGTTGACGAGAACTAGATTTTCACATTGTAAATATGATTAATTTGCTACGACAAAGGAGCTATGGAATTCGAACTTGTAATACCTCTAATCATATTTAGTTTCACTAGCAGAATATCTTTAAACAGGAGTAGAATTCATTTCATTGAGCATGATGAAATTGCATTGCTCCTGTAGTTTAAGCTACTCCAAATTGGAATAGATTTTGAAACACGGTATGAATTGGATTAAGAAGTAACTCCAAGCTGTTGTTCACTTCAATTGTTCTGTTTCAGCATGAAATCATTCTTAGAGCAAAATAAACTAAATTCACTTATTTCGTAGCAATGTAGGCAGAAACATGTAGAACTTGTGTTTGTTTGCTTTCGGTGACGAAGTATTTCTCAGTCTTGAGTGAATATTTTAAATAAATATTTATTGGGAGATTGAAGATTTTCAAGGATTGCGTGTTATTTAATTTCTGTATCTATAATTCTGAATAAAATAAATA
Organism: Stegodyphus mimosarum; assembly: GCA_000611955.2. NCBI lineage: Eukaryota > Metazoa > Arthropoda > Arachnida > Araneae > Eresidae > Stegodyphus > Stegodyphus mimosarum. The sequence continues at coordinate 24,068 of KK113427.1, forward strand.
CACTTCTATTAAAACAATGGTATCTCGGAATGAGTCTTCATAAGATTTTTATCAAAAATATTATCGTAGTACCAAGCTGTCGATAAAGACATTTAATAAATAAGGACCTTAATAAAATATACGTACCCTGTTTATTAAAAAATAACAAAATGTGATATATTTATTAAATTTTGTCATTTTTTATAACAGGTTCAATCATTAAATAAAAACAGAGCGCATGGCATATAAATAAAACCTCATTTCAACGCCATAGTAAATATGTTTTAAATCAGATTCAGTGTTACATAAAATAATCAGTTACCGCGAGAAGTTATAGCATTTAAATATTAAAATGTAAAATTCTTTCAGTTTTGATAGTTGATAAAAAAATACAGCCTTAAAAAATTATACCAAAAATAAGAACACATTTTCTCCCTTTGAAATGCAGCAAATTGAATCATGATTATTAAATTACAAATAACTTTCACATTAAATACTAAAGATATTAGCGTAACGATCAAAGCATGTTCATATAGACGTCTAAACACTTTGAAAGCAGAAACTTTAAGCGAGTTAGATGTCTCATCTATGTATATCAGAGTTTTTCAGTTTTTCTATTCTCTTTTTAAGGGCATTAAATCAAGCATCACAATAAGATTTGTTGTTGCAGATTATCTCACTTATCAAACAGTAACTTCAGAACAAGCCCACGAAATTCATCGTCGCTAGAAGAGCAAGATTACGCCTGTCGTTGGCAAGAACCTTGAGCACCATACAGGTGACAGTACGACTTTACTTAGTTCCACTCCCAATTTTGATGGAGAGCACCCTGGGGAGACGGATCCGATGGTCTCGCACCCCTCTCCTCCTTCTATCTTCGAGAATTTTCTTTCTAAATAAAGGCATGCCTTCGTGGAGAATTTTTTAGGGAAAATTGGCTTGTATTCATGTTACACTTGGAGTAAACCGCGAAATCTCCCGTCCAGCCAGGTCATTCGTCGAGATTTTAGCCCGTATCAAATACATAGTGTTTAGAGATTTTACCTCTGAGCAGAAGGTGGGCGTGATATCAATACAAAAGCACTAATTTAGTTTCATTGATTCGAAGGTAACTTGTGTTTAAAATAAATCTATTCGAGTAAAAACAATTTTAAGAATTACAGAATTTTAAGAAAAACATAAACATGAATGAATGAAAAAAGGTCAAATGATTAATTTAAAAAAAAACTGAAATTAAAAGTATCAAAATTAATTACAGCTACCGTTTTTCATTGCTATTACTTGTTCTTGCTATTAGTGACAATTTATTCAAAAAATGAAAAAATGAACGCTAAAATTTATCAAATTTACGAAATTTAGCATACTGAAATTCTCTAATTTAATTCATAAAGCTGAAGATAAAAAAGAGAAGGTAAAGATAAAGAATGAAACCAAAGTATAGCTTATTAATTATTAAAATTGTGCTTATATTTATATACCTGAAACTATTAATTTTGCTTACTCGATATTATTGCGAGAATTTGTCAATGACTTGAAATAGTTACGTTATACATTTTAAACTTGAAATTCTTAACTTTAGTAACTAGAATAAATATTATACAGAGTTTGTCCGGAAAATAGTAGGACTGAATTTTTTTTTAATTTATGCATAATTTTGACACATTGACTTAAAGTTTTCAAAATATGCCCCTTCTTCATCAACACAGCGTTTCTCGCCACTCTTGTCAATCACTTAAAGACTCCCCAGAACGCAGAAACTGGAATGCTCTTCAGCTCCCTGGTTCAATCATGGAGATAAGTACATTTTTATAAATCCTTGAACTAGAACTGTAATTAAGAGATGCTTTTTCACAAATATCTCCAATAACCGAGAATCTGTTGCAAATGCATGTGTTCAATTCGTAAATGAAATGCTTGACTATGATAAATATTTCCCATATCTCAAGATACCGTAATCTCTATTCAGCTGCATGTATTTTACAATTTTTAAGATACATAATGCAAAAGTAAAATGAAGGCAGTACATTATTCTGAATTTTTCTGCAGTATTTCTATATTTTTTTGCAATATTTTCTTGTTTTGCATTCAGGACTTTGAAATCAAGACACTTTTTAAATTTTATCGCAATTTTAGATAATTAATATCGTTATAATATTCAAACAAAAGCAATGCTAGTTCGCACTCTATATAAGGCAGTGTTTCACAATTTTCGTTTTGATTTTTTAAATCAAGAAATGCTTTATAAAAAAAAACTTCCTTGTGCAGATACTTTGATGAGGCATAGGTTAACATATTTTGTAATTCAACTACTCGTAATTTAGTTATTTATTGTATTTTATTTTTGTGACATAGAATATAAAAATAAAATTGCTCACTTCAGATATTGTACATAGCAAAGTTTTCGAGTTTTCAGCCTTTAAGAAGTAAATTTAAAAAAAAATTGTTTAAAATAAAAAAAAACTTTGGTGCGTACATACTTAGTGATTAGGAACCTGATGCAGGTATTCTTAATTATATAAAGTTATAAAAATCATTCTTCCGATGCCATTGTGATCTATATGTAATAGGAAGCTTATAATTCTCCATTATTTACATTCTCATTTTAGCCACTTTTAGTAATTTTCTCGTGTTTCTACTTAAACGCATTTAAAATGTATTTATTCGATCTTGCTTATATAAACTTGCATTCGAAGTTGCAAATTTGAAATTAATAAAATTACATTTATTGAGTTTAGTAATCTTAAAATTAAATGAAGAAGAAATGCAAAAAGAGAAGCATTTGTGCTGCTTTAATGCCATATTTCATCTGAGTCTCTTGGACTATATTTTTAGCTTTCTTCCAAAGAGCAAGAAATTTTATTAGATCAGTTTAGTATTGATTCATCTATTTGTTGTATAGTTTACGGTTTTTGTAATTGCAACCGGTACATCTGCAACTAATGTATCTGAAAAATAGCTATACAGTAAAAATACTACTTAAATTTCGCCTTTTCAAATATTTTTGAGAATGTAAAAACTCCAGAAAGGTTTGTTAGTTTTGCAGTCGAAGTGCTTGTTAGTACCGCACTTCCAAATTGGTTATCAGTTCGACAGAAATAAGATAAACACATGAATAATGGCTTGAAAAATAGAAAAGGGAAATCATGTGCTGGTCCCATACCTCAGTCCTTTATTCCATTAAGATAGAAACTAGCCGAACAAAGTTCTTCAAACAAAACATCAGAAAAAGAAAAGTAACCACAAAAATAAGCAAAGTAAACCTTGCAGGCAAGCAAAAAACAAAGAGTGGAGTAGACATTTTGATCATCTACGAAAATGTAATTAGCAACAAATGCAATCAAGTTTTACATGAGAATAAAGCTGAAGAAGACAATGATAGATCGAATTTTATCTAGCACTGAGAAAGTAGAGAGAGGCTCTTAGCTCTTAAGATAAATAAAATACATGGGTAGGAAGGCTTTTCTTACACTCCACTTTAGAGAAGACTTTTGATCTTACTTCTTTAATGAAGTACATATTGCTTCTCTGATCTGAGATAAAATACAGTTTAATTTCATAAATGTTCTTTTCTACAGTGAAACCAATTGCTGTCACTTAAATTCCTTTAATTAAGAAGTCGGTCTTCATTTCAATTCATTTTTAGTCTCTTCTTTTTTAGAATACGTAGTGTAATAATACATTGCTTTTTCTATTACGCTACTGTCTAAATTTTGCAAAAGTCCTTTAAAGCACCCTTTCTCTTCTCGACTTTCTTTAATGAGAGAAGCATTAAGAATCTTTATTTCTGTCAATATAAGACTATTATTTGTCTCAAAAATTAAAAATCTTACAAGCGTAAATTTCTGGCCTAAATGTTATGAGCTTCTAATTTCCTGTCATCAGTGGAATCAATCAATCATCAGTGGTTTCAATGTCATTAGATTTATAGGTATAAATCTTGTAGTCTGAAACTGACAAAAATTAATATGAATGCGTTGTCTGTGACAAAACATGTGCTTAAGGCACTATTCATTTTTTATATCTGTTTCATTCAAACTTGAAAATTTAAGAATAATTTAGTCTTTCATTACCAATTTATACATAAATCATTCTCTAAATTTTTTATCTTGATATCAAGTAGCAGATGGTAAAAATATAGTATTAAGATAGTTTTAGGCAATTTATGTTACAGTTCCTTACAACTAATTTGGTTGTAGGCGACAGTCATGTTTCATAAAATAAATACGTAACCAAAAAGAGTTAGACAAGATTTTTTCGTAAACTTGAAATAAAATGCCATCCGGAATTTGTAAATATCATTCAAGCGCAATAGTATATAATCTTTTATTTACAGTGTAACTGATTGAAACCGAGCATTGCATTTTAAATTTACGCTGGCTATTTACATAATAAGAACAACAGTACAATGCAGAGTTTAAAATTATATATTATTTTACACATTCTAATGAACATTCTGAGTCTAATTTAGTTTTTAATCATTTCGGAGTCTAACATACCTCAGTGTCATTAACTGTTCACTTTTGACATTCGCATTTTAGAAACAGGATTTATTATTACGTATAGTTCACCTTATTTGCTTAAAATGCCCTCATACATCAACTTTATTTTGTGTTTATTGAGCTAATATCATCTAATAGTTGAGTTTCTCCGGATTGTTCCTTTCACGTAAGAATAAATTCAGCATGCCCATAACCTGGACGAAATTCAGCATGCCCATAACCTGGACGAAATTCAGCACGACAAACCTTCAGCTTCCATCCGCCAAAAAACAAGGTTATATTTTCTATTTTGAGTTAAAGCTCGAGAGAGCCCAAATATTAGTTCATTTTCAGTTAGAATAAAGCGGTATTTTAACTCGTTTTCGGACTTATTATTTACGAACAAGAACTCAGCGAAATGTCGCTACACAGTTCTTCAGTATTCCAGCGTTCAAAGAATTCTATTTTAGCTAGCATATTACAAAGTTTTCGAGGGTGAAATTAGAGCGTGTTCTACCTGCATGTAGGCCATATTGCTAGAGGCAGCTTGAGCAATGGTTAACCTGTAAAGCCGTTAGGCTATACTTAACTTCATTAATATTTAAGTTATTCATCTCTTTTGAGTAAGTCAAAAGTGTTGGCTTTTGTATGCACGAACTGGGACCGACCGTAAACTTGATTTGAATTAATAGAGGGTTCTTTACACCGTTCTCCTGACTTTGTAGTGCTTTAAAGGACTTGGTAATAATTCACCAAACAGTCTTCAACGACGAGTACATCTTATGATAGCAAAGAGAATACGACGTTACAATTCTAGCATCAATTCAAATATACCGTAAATGACAGGTGACAGTTGAGAGCAGGATCCGGACACCCGGGCGGCTTACACAGACTATTCGGATATTGTCCGAATCCCGCAATTCTCCAAAACAACGCCCTGCCGCTGTCCCATGAGGACCGCCTCAGGAATTCATTTCAAAACAGAAAGGTTGAACATTGCGGTACAAGGGCCGGTTGCATCGTACATAAACACTTTTGTTGATACTTACTTGCATACATGAGACAAAGGCTAATTGATAAACATACTGATTCAAAATAGATAAACATACATAATCATACAACTGAAGTGTTCTGTGCCATACATACAATCACTTAATTATACAATTACTGACTAACATACAAACAGTGAATTATACAAATCGAGCCTAGTGTCTTGTGCGTGTGATCTGTGATCACTTTGCGTATGACTTGGGCATGGCGCGTGTTAGTTCACACTACACAGGTCATACGTTACTTACACACATGGGATACATATGATAATTGATAAACATAATAGATAAACATACTGATTCATAGTAGATAAACATACATGATACATAACCATACAACTGGATTTTTCCTTGCCGTACCTATAATTACTGATACTAATTCATAATAGATAAACACAGATGATACATAATCATATTACTAAATTTTTCTGCGACATACATACAGTTACTGGATTACACAATTACTGGATTACATGCAGATACTGAATTATACAAATCAAGCTTAGTGTGTTGTGCTTGTGATTTGATCACTTTGTGTGTAACTTGGGCATGGTGTCTGTTAGTTCACACTGCACTGGTCACTTCCTAATGCTTCTAATTTTGACATAATTGTGACCGGCTTCTCTGTAAAAGTCGGTTGTTTGATCAAAAAACGTTTATGCTGCGTCGCCTGATCCGGTAAATTTACATGCTGCTCTGTAATGGGACATGTAGCCAGGTAGTGCTCGGGGATGCCTGTGTCTCTGCGTACACAGCAATCTGTTGAAGAACAATAATCTGATACCTCTTTCCCGATAGTAGGCAAAGAAAGGTCCATGGCCGGTAACAAACCTGGTGATGTAAGGGGACGAGACTAAACATTCTGTTGAAACTTTACGGTAGTAATAATGGGTGCTTCTTCCTTGGGGAGTTGTGTCTCACCCATGCTACCACTGTTCGTTTGCTGTAGTCAAAGTTGATTTCTTGAGATGGGTATTTTGAGCTTTAGAGTTTGCACATTCATATTCTGTGCTCTTCCTTTGGCAAGGTGATCCGCTTCTTTGAGCATCTGTTGCGTTTCCGTGATAACTTTAGAGGTGTGTCTTGGGTTGCGTAAAGTATGAATGACTGATAGGCTCTCTGAATGGATGTGGAGACGGGAACTTGCATAGTTATCTGAGAGTGTTATAGCATGATATATGGCTATTGCCTCCTCCTGGAAGACCGAGTTGTTGGGTCATAAGTGACCCTTCCACGTTTCCAGAGAGGAATTTTAGTGCATCAGGACAAGGCCACAGTCGACCTCACCATCAATTTTAGACCCATAGGTGAAAATTTCTAAAAGTCTGAGGAGTGCCGCGAGATGGTATGTGCTATAACTCCTTTTCCATGGTGTGATCGATGGGTTCCGTTTATGAGACTTTCTATAGTCTTCTGCGTCATAACATTGCGGCACAAAAGTGGTACCAAAGATGTAATTGCAGGACAGTCGTTACTGCTGCTTCTTGTGCTGCTTTAATACGTAGTGGCAAAAGTCCCGCCAAGTAATGTGGCTGGGGCCGCTGTTGTACGGTATCCTTTTGTATTAGCTAAAGCAAAGGGGCGTTACATACTGCTGAGCAATTTTCTTTTCGTTCGTTCATTGAAGTTGCCCAGATTGCCGCTCCGTGAATTTCAAATTTTTTCTACGAAGGACTGATAGAGGATTTTTAGAATACGTGGCCTAAGGCCCCAGTCTGAGCCTTAAAGGTCCTTTAAAGTATTTAAAATTGCGTGTGTCCTCCTGAGGCCTGTCCTGAGGTGTGAGATCCAGGAAAGCATTTCATCGATTATAAGCCCCAATAAGTCCCCAGCAGCTTTAGTTCCAGACCTCATTTGATTGTACGACCCTTTAGCTTCAAAACTGGATTTCTTGTAAGAGTTTGGAGTGGTTTATGTACGATAAAACATTTTGATCTTTGATCCGAGATCGTGAATTTCTTGCCTTCGCAGAGCTGATCAATTTGCGCTATCGTCTCATTACTGTTTCTTTCCGGGTGATCTCTCGCGTTGTCTCTGATAATGAATGTCGCGTCATTGGCGAAAGCAATCACCTTCGTGTGAGTTTGCCAAATTGCCTTGAGAATGGAATTGAATGTTGCATTCCACAGGCTAGGACATGCGCACGAACCCTGGACGGGCAGCCCCTGTTCTGCTTCTACTCGACGACTCCTCTGCCATGCACTGCTACAAGACTGCGATCAGAGACATAACTCCTGCACAACTGCAGCAGATTATTAGGGACCTG
>KK113427.1:31854-76190 GCA_000611955.2 Stegodyphus mimosarum
GTGAAGTGCCTCCAGGACTGCTGGCCATCACAGGAAAGCAAACGCATTTTTCAGATCCAGGCTGAGTATGGCCAGTATTAGAGTAGTGTTAGAGTCATACGCGTCATAGATTTCCTTTTGTATGACGCTAAGGGCTGGGACAGTTAACAGCTGCTCTCGAAAACTATATTGAGAGTCGGTGATCTCATCCTTAGTCTTCAAGTAGTGCTTTATTCTTTGAAATAAAAGTTTTTCATAAATTTTCCGTATGGAAGGCAGGAGAGAGATGGGCCGGAAAGAGGCCGGATCATTAGGATCCTTTTCCTTCTTTTGGAAAAGAATAACTTGCTCTGTCTTAAAGGGCTTCGGAAAATTATGCAGTTGCAGCAGGCTACTCTAAACATTTTTAAGAAACTTTGGTTTTGTCTTGTGCATTGCCTTGATAATGTTGTAGTCTAACGAGTCGGGTCCTGGGGCTTTTTTCCTCGGTAGAATCCGCAAAACAGCATAGACTTTAGGCTGTGTAAAAGGCACGTCGTCTTCTTTTGCGGGAGAACAAGCTGGGTGTTTCTGGATTGCGAGTGCCCGAGATATTCTCATCTTGAAGAGATGAGAATACCTCGTCTTTGAAAGGCGTCTTTGAAAGTCGAAACGGCATGCGTAAAAATGCAAAAGTACCGAATTTTGTAGTAAGCGCGGTTTTATTCACATCTTCTGGTTTCATGGCTATTTGAAAGTAGCCTGAAGTAAGATCAAGAGTGGTCATATATTTTCTAGACCTAATTTTCCGTATTCTTTCTTTTATTACCGGTAAAGCGTAAACAGGGAATTTACTCATGCTATTAAGTTTTCTGTAATCGATCGCAAAACGGTAAGCTTTTGGATCCGAAGAGGGCAAGTTATTTTTCTTTCTGCTTAGCACAACTGGGCTAGCACATTCACTATTGATGGGAATAATTATTTTATCCCTCAACATTTGTTTTATGTGGTGTTCTATTATTGCTTCTTTTTCCTTATCATAACGATAAGGTTTTGCTTTACAAGGTTCGCTTGTTTTAGTTCTATCGCATGGGTGACAATTTGTGTATTCCCTGGCTTCTCAGAAAATAACGTTCTAAATTTACTTACGAGTTGCTCCAGCTTGGCTTTTTCATCTTGTTTTAGATGTTGGAAATCTATGTCTGGAACATTTACTTCTTCTACCACCTTTGGCACCATATCCAAGAAAATAGAATTTTCCGCGAAGTTTATTGTGGCGTTCGCCGACCTGAGGAACTCTGTACCTAAAATGACATGGTTTTGCAAATTTTTAACAACAAAAAATAACACTTTCAAAACTTTGTTTTTTACCGGAACGTTCAAGAGATAGCTTTCCGACTCATTCACAAACTTTCCCTTGTGCGGCAACAATTTCTGTGCTACAATTTTTAAACAATATTATTCTCTGGAAATTTTTATAGTAGAATTGATGGCTTACAAAATTTCCCTCCGCGCCGGTTTCCACGAGTGCTTCTACGAGTACGTCGTTTAAAAGAACCTGGATTGCCGGTAGGTGGGAATTCTTGACTAGCACTGTATTTACGTACAACTTAGAGGGATGTTTCGATGCACAATGGGTCTGAACCCTCAATTTCTTAGGCCCCTCTATTCGTTTAAATTCGTTTTTCTTCCTGATGTTTGCTGGATACGCTGGCGGTCTTTGGCTTTACAGTTTTCATTCTTGCTTGTTGACGACCTGGTACGAAAACGTTTTCCTCCATTGTATTTATTTCTCGCTGCGACCGGCTTTCGGTAGAAATGCTGATAGTAACTCTGGGTAGGAAATCTTGAATTTTCCGCTATCCGCCGGTTATGAAACTTTACGGCTAATTCGAATAATTCTTCCAGCGTTCCTGGGTTTCTCAGTTTCACGAAATCTTGTACTGAGGGTAATAATCTGGATAATATAATTTCAATTACTTCATTATCGGGCTTCCTTCCATATAGCATATTCACTAGTTTGACTTTACGCAGGATAAACTCGGTAAGATGTTCAACTTTCCGTTGATAAAAGCTGTAGAGTTCGGCTTCCAGCTTCGCACCATCCTTCACGATCGGGAAGGCCTTCAGGAGTGCCACTTTGAAAATCTCAAAACTATAGGTGAGGCTTCCGACTTCCCCGAGTAAGAATTTCCCGATACCTTTCCACCAAGACTCCGCCTGTCCTCGGAGGGCACTGGATGCTATGGCTACTTTTTGCCTTTCGGGAACCGGATACAACTGAAAGTGTGTCTCCAGCGATTCTAGGAATGAAGTGACGGAGTTTTTACTGTCGAACACTACTGCTGGCTTGATAGCTGCTTGCATCGTGTGTATTAAAAAGTCAAATCCATCCAATGGGCTTGTCACCATCGGGTGTACGACTTCTGTCTCTTGTAGGGAGGATTGTCTGTCCTGAATATTGGCCATTGGATTCGAATTAGATGTTCGGGCGCCATATGTAAATTTCTTCTGTCCTTCTGTTTTGTAGAATCTTGAGAGATGGTGATTGCACTGAGGAAGGGTTAAAACTGCCCTTTATTAAACTCTTTAAACTATTTACAATGCGTCAACTTGGCGCTAACATACTACGCCTCAACTTGGGCGGTAACTGAAACAGTATAATCAAACTGAAAATAAGAGATATTCACAAGTAGAAGAATTAAACTACAGGGCTCATATAATCCTGTAGCCAACAGCCATAAATGAGTTTCAGCTTTCACATGTAATCTTGAGTCAATTGAAGCATAAATTCTCCGGTTATATTGAATTTGCAGTCGCGTACTTAACTGCTGCAAATTATGTATCAAATGTAAAATATGTGAAATTCAGCTGCAGATTTTATGCATAGAGGATCACGATACTCACTCCAAATGATTACAAAAATTGAAAGGAAAAATTGCCATGAAGGAAGTAAAACGTCCAGAACTATCACTTGGAACCTGAGACAGCGCTTTCTGAGCTATCACTGGGAACCTGAGACAGCTCCGAGTTTTAAAATGAGACGAAGAGAGTCATGTAGTTAGGTTCAAACATGGAAGCACATGCCAAAACAATTCACTACATTGATAGACAACAAAATCCCCTATAGCCATCTAAAACTGGAAAAGTGAAAAAGAAAAAACTGTATAACCTAAATTCTTCCAAGGCTAAAGGTACATAAATGATAGATTTTTGGATTAATAACGCAGACACAAAAATTTCTGTGGATGTTATAAAATTTAGAATTGTAAAAAAATTTAAATCCCCCTCCCGAAATTTAATTTATCAACTGAAGACGTTTTTCATTAATTTCAAAATTTCAATAAAGTTGTTTTCCGACCGAAAGCAGAGAAGAATGGATGACATACGAGCTGTGGTTTTCCAATAATACATTTCATACCCACTGATTCAAAATTTCAGTGCTTGCTTCTTTGGTCAACTTGTATCAAGCCACACTCGCAAGAAATACATACAAACGTAAAATTAAAAAAATCAATGAATGATTAAAACTATTCTAATGCACAGTGATATTCTAAGACACAGTCGCAAGGAATACATACAAACATACGTTTCAAAAACCATCAGAAAATGATTAAAATATTCTAATTCGTTTTATAGCTACATTAACATATTTTTATGGTTACCTCTCTACCAAGTGCTTTTATCAGATAATAAGTTCAAATTCTTCATAACAGATGGTATTATATAACATATTTTATTTGCAAGTGAATGAAATGTATAGGAATTCATTTTATAAAAATTCGCTAAATATTTTTCTGACGCCTTAAATTTAATTTTCAAAATGTCCATATTAAAAAAATAGTTATTTTTGAAAATGGTAGTAATATTGTGATTAAAATGCTGAACTAACAACAAGTCATACTTTAATATTAAAAGCATGACAACAGTCAAAGTGGCCGTTTTTAGACTCCGCGTCCTTAAATCTTTCACAGATTCATGGCATTCATTAATCACATTCTTAAAATTACTCAACCGTACAGCGCATTCGTATAGTTTATTCTTAAAATCACTCACACATTTATTAATTATCCTTTGATTTCACACATTTATTAATTATCCTTTGATTTCACCCATTCATTAGTTACATTCTTAAATTTCAAACAGTCATTAATGCATTCTTAAAATTATTTTCACATTCATTAATTACATTCTTTAATTACATTGTTGAAATTACTCAAATATGCAGCCCGTAAAATGTCAGAGCTAATAATGCTTTAATTTCAGATTTTTACACCCCTCTACCTTGCAGCGCGACGACAGCCAATCTGACCGTATATCAATATAGTAGAACAAAAAAAGCTGATGTATCCATCACATAACTTTCTTGTATAGAATATTAAGTTATAGGCATTTTTCCATCATTTCATTTAAACTTATTTAACTGAATTAAATCTACTTCGTCGATAGCGCTTAAACCACAATACGATGAATGCACTCTTTAAAATTCGCTCTATTTATTTACCATAGCGACAATCTGGCGCTAGGATCACTTAACAGCGTTACCTCTCATTCATTTTATAACTCAGAATGCACAAAAATTATATCATCTGAAGAATTATCTAATTGTTGCCACATGTTCTTTTCAAATACTATAATTAATCTAAAACGATGTATAAAGGAAATTAAACAAATAAAAAGGCAGATTTTTCGGTGTACAAAACTAAAAGTTTACTTTTCGTCCCAGTCGGCAAAAAGATACTAAAGGTGCAGAAACACTGAATTAACTATCCTGCTAAGTTTCAAATGTAAGCAAATGCGGCTGCTGTGGTAAAAAAATTAGGCTTACCCGCATTTAAACACCTTTAAAACTGTTCATAATTCTACAAATATTGCATGGAGATTAACTAAAGGTATAAAAACCTTAAGCGGAAGATAAGAACAACATAATCCAATCATTTTGAAGCAAAATAAATTGCACAATTTACCAACATATAAGAATACAAAAAACTGAGCAAAGTAGCAGAGTGGGTATATATATATATATATATATATATATATATACTTTCGGTGCTGCCGATTGCAACCAAAAAGGGATGTGCACAACTGCATATTATAGTAGCACTATATACAAAATTTCAACGTTCTGAGACTACTCGTTTTTGAGTTATGCGAGATATATACATATGTACGTGCATACGTACGTGCAGACGGCACGAAAAGGTTTTTTCTAAATCCATTTCATATCAGACATCAAATTGCATTCCATAGCGGTCAAAATAGATATTTTCGTTGAAATATGGTACCCGGAATTTTTCGTGATTACAATACCTTCTTTCCTTCATACAAGGAATTAAAAAATCTTGCGAGGAAAAAAAAAGACTTTTTTATATCATGCAATTTTTGTAATAAGAAAAGAAAAGAAAGTTTCTTAACTGAAGTAGCTTTTCAAACATGCGGCTAATATAATTTTTTTTTAAATAATAGTTGAAGGATGCCGTAAACAGATCTTTCTAGCCTGGGGAAAGAAGTCAAGTACACGAGTTTGATATTTCTGACGCATAAATGAAATATAAACAAATGGTAACTTAGTTCATGAGTTAGTTGGGTCCAAAGATGCAGTTCATTCAACATGGTTGTTAGTATACAGTTTTTGTAAACATCCTCTTGATGCTACTCTTCTAGGAACCCGTCATGGAAAAATAAACACGGTTTCTATTCTCAGTAATTGCTAGTAGTGAGATATGCGGCAACCTGTTTGAAAGTTCTTTGAAAGCGAATGTATATTAAAGCGATGAAGTTTCTCATACATTCTGCAAACCCTGTTTCAGAATTTTGTTTTTAAAGAGTCATCGAAAGAACGTTATACGTAGATATTACGTCTAGTCATTCGAGAAGTTAACACGGAAAAAGCTCTGAAAATACCATAAATTTTCCCAGAAAGTGAACCACAAGATGAATAAAACATAAATGAATTATTTTTTCATCCATCAAAAGAAAATATTTTATTTGTATGTGAAAAGGAAAATTATGTTTTGCATTTTTTTTCTCGAACTGAGTGGTTTGTTTTTATATCGGTGGCAAAAAAACTCTCACTGAATCAAATTTTTTTCTTACATATTAATAATCCTCTTTCTGAAGTCTTCTGAAATGATGGTTTTGAAACATAAAGGTGTGTTTATGCTATTTGAGTACTCTTGAGCTAAATAACTACATTCTTTTATTGATGAGAAATGTTTGAATTAGTTTCTTGCTATATGTATCGCAATGTATTTTGGCATTTAGGAATAGGAGAGAATCGGGACTTTTTTTCATTAATTTCATCAGACAAAAAACGGAATATGAGTGGAAAAACATTCGTATAAACTGTGGAATTTCCACAAGCCAGGCTGCAGTAATGCTCATACCTCCTTTACTCAAGTCTAAAGCCAAGCCAAAGTTTTCCACTCATTCAAAAATTTCATCATTCCATTCATAAAACCAGTATCAAATTAGTATATTTCAAATTTTTAAAAATGTACGAGAATAAAGCATTTAACAACATTGTTGATTTCGGATTCCTCATACTAAATTATAAACTGATTTGAGATAACCGTCACATAATTTCACGCAACAGGAAATTAACAGAAAAGTTTCAAAGCCAGAAAATTTACTGATGTCAATTAAAGAGCTGGGTTGCAAGAAACTTTAAAATTTTGTTTAACTGCGTTATTCACATTTTACAAGAAATCTATCCTTATTCAAAAGCGCATTCGCCAGTTAGAGTTGGATTATTTATTCGGACGAAAATAACAAGTCATGAAAAACATAAACAGACGGCTATATCTGCATAGGGAACAACTCTGTCATCTTGTTTAAAAACCTTTTATATACTTAAAGAATTTATAATCGGTATCAAACTAAAAAGTAAGTACTTTCATATTTGTCTCATGGAGTTATTCAATACTCTTGCTTATGTGTGAAATTCAGTACTCTTATTTTACAGTCAACGAGCTTCCACAGCTTAAAATCCCTCTCTGACGAGATTCAAAATAATATTTATGCTGTTTGAATGTTGAAAGAGGCATAGTATTTGTTTCTAAGAAATAGTCTTCCAGTTTCTATATTAGTTTTAAGGATTCAATGTTGTAAGTTTTCCTATTTACCCCCCCCCCCACACACCCCCCCCCACACGCAATTTTTGTCCGGTCAACGGTGAATTTAAAATCTGCCATTGTCAATTCCATGTTTCCGTATTTCTTTCCGCTCCGAATTCTATCGCCTTCTATCAATTTTATCTTCTCTCCAAGCCAATATTTTCCACTACAATACCACACGCTGTGCATCAAATCAAAATGGATATATAAATATCTCCCTGTGATATATATATATATATAAGAAAAAGGAAAGACTATACATAAAAAAGTAAACCACTCCTACCAATTTCAAAACCGACTTCATCAAAACTAATAATGTAGTTGGAAATGAGAAAAATACGAAAGCTGCGGGGCAAAAATTGAAGGTTTTCGGATATTAAATAGCACAGTGAGAAAATATTTCCACTTTGAAATTGCAGTAAGGGTAAGGAAATAAGCAGCACGTGTTTTGTACGAAAAAGATCTTGGCTTAAATTGTAATTCATTATCGAGAGCATATTTTGATTAAGAGAAAAAAGACCTAAAATTTTTAGAATCAAAATTACAGCTTGATACAAAAGTCAATAAACTTTTTTAGAACTTTTTTCATTGAATTTGGCGTATAAAATAACGCAATTATCACTAAAACAAATGAAAGTGTTTGAAGTTTTAAAAAGCACTTTTTTACATAACATTCTTAATCAAAATTACACGTACCAGATAACGCTACACATCGGAAGCTTGATTGCATAACTATATTTTTGAACTGACATTGTCTCGGATCAACACTGCGATTTGTTTTGAATTTGAGTCACAACCTGAAACGGATAACAGCTGCGTTTGATATGTGACATACAAGACAGACAATCACTCCTCGTTGACCTTCAATCTCCTGTGACTCAGACCTTCTTTCTGCTGCAAAATCTTTCATTCTCAGCTTCTTAAGACGTCATTATAAAAACTGAATGACCACCCACGTTTTAGATCTCTAACCCTGTGACTTTTGTA
Organism: Stegodyphus mimosarum; assembly: GCA_000611955.2. Taxonomy (NCBI): domain Eukaryota; kingdom Metazoa; phylum Arthropoda; class Arachnida; order Araneae; family Eresidae; genus Stegodyphus; species Stegodyphus mimosarum. The sequence continues at coordinate 39,915 of KK113427.1, forward strand.
TCTGAAGCTACCTGGAATTTCGTGTACAGAGATCACACATTGTCACTCGAAATCTTTCGAAACGCTCCTCAGGGCGTCTCTTAAGAAATATTACTTCTGTTTTCTATATGTTTAACTCGTTTCCACATAGTGCTCAGTAATGATGACTACCACATACAGTATTTTCATTTTGTTATTTAGCTTATTAGGTATTTCTCCCGCTTTCTTAGCATGCCTTCGTGGTGGTCAGCAAACTCGGCGCGTATTCGAGACGTCCGTGGTTCGGTTGCCTGCGAAGGCATTGCTCATTTTTCATCTCTCCTGCTCCTAAATAATCTAACGTGTCTACAAACTTTTACGTTTTTTGAGGATAAATGTTAATCTACGATTTTAACTGTAATTAAAACGTTTTCGCAATAAAATTTACTTTGGTTCAATTCACTTCTGTACCAACTCAATTACTACACATTGCATGTGAATTAATTGCACTGCAACTGAATTAGTATGCAAATAGCGGGAAATATAAACTTTTACGAGTTTATTGACTTTTATATGGCCCCGTATGCATAATTAAGAAACTCTTACGCTGAATACTTAGTATTTAATGGGAATAAAACATATTGCATATGTTACTTCGAAATGCAGAATTTCACTCACTCAGTAAAAAGTAGCGTGCAAGCTCTACAGATGAGAGCCTGCGGCCAAAGTAAAATTTATACATTCTATGCACACTTGAAATGAAAATTTATAAAAACAATTAAGTATGAATGAAATCAGTTTCATACCTTTTAATAAAAACAAACGGGTAGTGTGATTCCATAATAAAATTTTCTTCTACTTCTGTTTAGAAAAGACGGATGACAATTTGAAAATCTCGCCTCTCGTACATGCTTCGACGCAGCACGCCAAACAGTAATGAAGTTGAGCAAAAAATAAAATTGAAAAAAAAAAAAAAAAAAAACAACTTGCAAGTGCAAAATTAGCGTTTTCAGAATTTTTAATTAATATCGCGGCTGATTAAAGTCGTGCGAAGATGAGAAAAGTCGAAATAGCTTTCCCCGAATTTTTCGAATCCGTGGGTACCTCTCTCGAAATTCAACTCCCCGCCGTTCTGGAGGACATAATGTTACAAAAAAAAAAAAAAAAAAAAACGCGCACATATTTTAATAGTATTGACAGAAATTTAAAGCACGTGTTCATTTTTTATTCTTCGAAATAAAAGTCTTTAAATTGGGTAATCTTGAATTTAATCAAAACATGGCTGAATAGAAAATTAACTGTCAATGTATTTCTCGAACAAGCGTTTCTCTCGCAAGCATAAATAATACTTACCCCTTAGAATAGAAAAAAAGAAAGATTCGTTACCATATACTGAATTACGTTAAAAATGAGAGCTGTAAACTTTACACTGACCTCGGCATGCATTCTCGGGTTAGGACAACTATACAAAATAAACACATTTGTACATTTTTTGTAATTTCGTTTTAGATAAGCATTCAAATTGTAATTAAACGCATGATTAATAGAAGCAAGTTTTGTTTAAGCATGTTTAGCAATCAATTTGCAATCGATAGTTTTAGTATTAAGGGCCTTCATAGAAAATAATTGCCAAACTAGATCTAGCAATCGGCTTCACATTCATTTAAATAAGAATTCTTATCTTGAATTCATTCCTTTGCCGAATTTATAACTTTTAGTGCATTTTGAACTATGTTAACAGTGTTTTAGCAGAGCAAAATCAATCTTAAATAAAATGTTTAAAATATATGATTTCTCAAATATCCCTTATAATAGGGGAAAGAATTACAAATCTGCTGTTTTCATTATACTTCAGTTCTCAAATATTCGGAGAATTGTTGATGTAAATAAATTAAATTACTTTAAAAGAATCTTAACTAGGCTTTTTATCAAAAATCGCACCTTTCTTATTTTGGAAGTTCAAAATATTGTTTACAACAAAAGAGAAAGCTAATAAGGAGAGAAGTTAACAGAAGATTTATTTTCACGCAATGCACTGAAATAATAATTTAGCAAATAAATATCTCTGCTCCAGTCATCGGTAAAGTATTTTGATTAATGTCCTTAACGAAATAAATAAACCAACAACCATTCACCATTACAAAATTTAACCACCCATGCCTTCTCCAGGATTCGAACTTCAGCTCGTGAGTATAGCAATCAGCGTCGCTAACCACTTTTCCATCTGGCGATTTGAAGTAGGATGAAACTAAACTTATTTTAGTAAAAAGGAATGAAAATAATTCTTACATTAAAGATTAAAAGATTACAATATTGGCAAATGTCATGTTAAATGGTTAGGGGAGACCCCGCTCAAATGTGGTACATACGGTTGACGTTTGTTTTTACTACAGAAAGACTATTCCGCTAAAAATATATAAAAAATACAGTTCCAGTTTTTTAGGGATCTTATTTTTAAAAGTAAGCAATGAAATATACATTGTTCAAGTAAATTTCATATGTTATGAAAAAACGTTTTCTTTCAACGTTTGTTGCTTATTTGAGTACGAGTGTATTATTAATAATAAAAACACAATCAGTGTCAATATCTTAAAATCAAAATTGTATAATTTGTTAATATTGTTTATAACTTTGAGAAGCGCAATTTTGTATACCTAAAAAAATAATTATTTAAAGCCACAGTACCTGATGCGGTTAATATATTATATAGATAAAGGTTTGATTCAATATTTCTTAGTCGTAGACAAAATTATCTTTCTTCATGCCACACTCGCGAAAGGAACAATATGGGTTTAAGGTATTACAGTAATATAAACAATAATTCTTTCGAATAATTGTGCAGAGCATTACGAACTTTAAACAACTATTTTAAATTTATTCAAAACAAGATAATGTAAACTTTCTTAAGAAGACGAGCAATTTTTAATCCATTCAATGTGTTACTATTGGCATAGCAATAGATTAAAAAAATGCACACTCAACTATATTCTCTTACATGCGAACAGTGGCTTTATCACAGTGTTTTAGGTTTCTCCTGACAACAAAAAAACTAAATATGCCTCTGTAAATTTTAAAATCATTTAGCATTAGTTGTAACTGTTTATATGACACACCATTTCGCTACATTCAAGCATATCAATAAATTACTCTAAATGCATTTAGTTTCTCGTTTTCTTTTACTCTTCATTGAATCTTCCAATGTATGTTTATGAAATATGTATTCGGTTTCAGCAAATGGCAAACATAAATGTTCTGATATCGAATAAAGTAAAAAATATCTAATTGGCGTATTAACATGTGGCTTGCACAATTAGTGTTCGTTAAAGATTTTCTTCCCATTTCGTACATCAAATAAAGAATAACGTAAAAAGCTATGCCAAAAGTATAAAAAGAGAAAAAAATCACTCTTCCCCTAATGAATGCTGATTGAGGAAGCTGACTGTCCATTTTTTTCACTTCTTTTGACATCTGTTTTAGCAAAAAGTGGTATAACTAAACTTGTTATAATCAGAAAGAATGTAAAATTAGAGCAAATGTAATATGAAAATGCTTATAATTCGGATGGAGTGAGATGTTAAAGAAGAAAGCATCAATTACAGTTAAAAATTCTGCATGGATAAAATACCAGTTACTTATTAGATGTTACAACATTTAGGAACAAGAAGGCACGAAACCGAAACTTACTACATTGGCAAGGAAGTACATTGATAAAGAAGTATCCAGTTTTGAGGAACTAATAAGATAGTTCCATAGACAGTGTGCATAGATAACACCAGAGAAGTCGCTTGGGATCTGAAGGATACCTGTAGGAAAACAAATGAGATAAGCATCAAATTAAAATTATGAAAAGTAGCTTTTCCTAATGCGTATAATCTACTACTGATGAAAAAATAGTAGATGAGTATAAGAGTATATAATTAATAAGCAGAATCTAATAGCGCCGCTAAATTTAATGACTACGTGAATCAAAGCAATGTACATCTTGCATGATAAAATATGAAACAGTTTTCCTCCCATATCTCCTATTCTACTGGGACGATTGACGAAATTTAACTTGCATTTATCATGTCACGAAACCGCGACTTAGGACATACACTCACGTTTGTGAAAATTGCAACACCATGAAGGACTTACGCGAGTGAGCTGAAATTTTCAGGAAATGCAAAGTAGCGCATGATATGCAAATGATTAGAATTGCAAATCCGTAGCGCATGCGTATGCTGAGCAGCGCCCTCTGAACGGCTGATGGATCCGAATAAATAGACGGCTGTAGCGAGGCGTGTATGGTTATCGGTGGTTATCTGCTAGTGGTAAACGTTAACTCAATCTGTACTTATGCCTCGTCGACGAAAGAGAGCGAGATTTGAACAACTTACAGAGTTTGAACGAGGAAGAATCATCGGCCTTCGTGAAGCTGGATTGTCGTATCGTGCAGTAGCCTCTCGTGTGCAGCGTAACAGCAGCACAGTGATGCGCGTTTGGAAGCAGTGGACGGACGAGTGTCGGACAACTCGGAAATCCGGGAGTGGACCCCGAAATGTGACGTCAGCTCGCGATGATAGACACCTGGTCCGCATGGCGCGGACGGACCGTACAGCTTCCTCTAGACAATTGGCAGCACTGTGGTCAATAGCTACAGGTGTTTCATTGTGTGCTTCATCAATTCGTAGACGTCTGCTGCAGTGTGGACTGCGCGCACGGACTCCTTTATACAGGATCCCCCTAACGCACGACCATCGCCGCCTGCGGCTACAATGGGCCAATCAGCATAGAGACTGGCGTGCTGATTGGCAGCATGTCGTGTTTTCTGACGAATCCCGCTTTAATTTGTGGTACCATGATGGCCGCATTCGTGTCAGACGCTATGCCGGTGAACGCCACCTTCCGGAGTGCATTATCGAACGCCACAGTGGACGAACACCCGGAGTTATGGTCTGGGGCGCCATAGCATATCATAGACGATCTCAATTGCTACGAATTGTGGGCAATCTGAACAGCAACCGGTATATCCGTGAAGTTCTACAGCCCGAAGCTGTTCCCTTCCTTCAAAGCTTGCCAGGCGCTGTATTTCAACAGGACAATGCCCGCCCTCATACTGCTCGGATTGTTAAATCCTTCTTTGCAGCGCAGCAGGTACAGCTTCTTCCTTGGCCTGCGTGTTCCCCGGATATGTCGCCAATTGAACATGTGTGGGATGTCATTGGTCGGCGTCTTGCTCGTGATCCTCGTCCTGTTGCGTCTGCAGACGAACTTTGGGTACGCGTACAAACGATATGGAATGCTCTTCCTCAGTCAGACATTCAAACTTTGTTTGACTCCATGCCACGTCGTGTAGCAGCACTTATTGCGGCGCGTGGTGGCCACACAAAATACTGATTCTGACCTCTTGTTCTTGTTTGTTTGCTTTGAACATTTAATCATTTATTTGTACCACTACCACTCAACTGTGTATTAAATTGCATTCAATTATGACGATTCCTTCTTGGTGTTGCAATTTTCACAAACGTGAGTGTATATTAGATTTATATGTAGCGTTATCTAGCGTTTACACAGGTATTCTGACACAAAAATCGGACTTTTCTGAAATAACACGTCGGTTTTTTTTATTTCCGTTCTACGACTCGAATTCAAGTTTTTTAAAAATCGTAGTAGTTTTTAAAAAATTAGCTCTCAAAATTTTCGCTCCAAAATGTTTTTTGAATTTGGTGTATATTTACTAATACCGCTTTTTTTTTATTAAACTTACTTGATTCTTTCTTTCAGAGTTCGAAATTTATATTCCATCCAAATAAAATTCGCAAATGTTTTTAGATTTGTTTTTAAAATTTGTATTTTTTAGTAATTTTAACAAATTTTTATAAACTTTTTGAATTATAAACTATCAGATTTTTACTATCATCTTAAAATAGATGTATTTCTAGGCATACCTGAAACAAATTTGGGTTTTTTATTCAAAATTTCCAAAGATATGCGTGATTTACATATTGGTGCGTTCTGGAATTTGGCGTATTTGTTATAACTGATAATAACTCCAGATGTACTGCTTTACGACCTTTATTAAAACATATGGAGTAAACCCCACATTACATAGGGGGCGAACCACGAAAACGCCAATGCAGCCAGTCGGTTTGTCGAGATTCGAATTTTGGATCGAACTACCAGTTTTCAGTGTCTTCACTGCTCAGCCGCTCATGGGCCGGAGAGAATTATCGGAGCCCAATCAACTTTAAAAATTTCAGTGCCTTTTTAAGCACTTCGAACAGTGAGACTTTGGTAATATTTGACTGTATAATACGCTTAAAGAAAGTTTAAGAATACTGATTAATAGTACAACCAGCAGTGAAACTTCATAAAGCAATCTAAAAGAAACCTTGACCGTAATCAAAGGATATGGAAAGTTAGGCACTGCAAGCTGACATTTTATAATGATTCTTCTGTAAAAATCTACAGGAAATACGGAGCATTTTTCTTTCTGACTTTGAAAATATAATATAAAGTTTATTTGTATTTTTCCCATAGTTATACAAATAAAATTTTTAATGTTTCCATGTTTGTATTCTCCGATAGTTTAATTTGCAGCTTTGCCATAGTTAGTGTTTTAAAATCAGTAAATTTGATTGCATACAGAATAATGGGGTCATTTGTTACACAATAATGGGATAATAAATGGAGTCATTTATTTTAAAATCCTGTTAAGCATACATTTTTAACAAATTCATCTGAAAAGGTATTGAATCTGACACTAATGGTATTTAGTGACGAAGGATCTCAAAGTGTCGGGGTCTTGCACTCTGAGTTATGTGTTAGGAGTTACTGCTGGCAGCCCAGAAAATAATGGTGCTTCTGTTGTGGACCGAAAGAACGAATACAAGTATACAATGCTGATATTTTTTTCTGAGGAGTTCGAAAGCTGAAAAGAGTGATATTTATAATGAATAATATTTCAAAAGAAGAACTAAGAGCCTTTTTATACCTTTGGAACACTGTAGATGAACAACTATGATATCACGTTACAACTGAGCTTGTAACGTGATTTGCCTAGCTTTCATAAACTTTCGTAAAGTAATGCCGAACTTCCTTTTTTAACGAGACGTAAGTGATTTATGAAAGATGTCTGTTAGTAACGTCAGCCGAGTACTGTCTCTTAGATCATGTGACAAGTACGAGAGAGGGCATTAAGAATTTTTGGAGAAAGAAAGCCTTTTTTCAGGATGTTAATCCCCGGATCATCTACTTGATAGCTAAACATACTAGCTACTTACACCAGAACACACACAGGAGAATGCGATAATGCCTTACTAGATGAATTGGTAATGAAATGAAAGTTTTGTCTCGGGCAGTCATTTGGGAAGAGCAAGTTTCAGCGAAGTAAAGTACTCTTCCTTTCGAAATTTACTCTAGTGTGCATTTCTAAAGAATTAAGTACTCTTTCTGCTTGAATAGATGCCTGACATGGTATAGTCATACATAGACCCAGTCCTTTTAATTGGTCTATGAGTAACTGCACAATGTTATGGCCTGAGAAAATCGTCGAAACGCAGTAGATGGTGAATCATTTTCTCTAACGGCTTCTTGTCGAAATCGCACAAAATGCCTCAGTTCGTAACTAATAAAAATGCTTTAAATAAAACCAAAAGCTAAATGGATATGAACTTTTCAGGAATCGTGTTCATCTTATTTTAATGAACAATATTTTATGCATTTGAACATAACAAAGTTTTAGATTATTGAATAATTTCACAATAAATAATATTTCAGAAGTTTAAAGCATTATATATCATATTTTACTCACTATCCTAGAAATAGTCTTTATCCTTTAATTATTTTGACAATACTGAATACACAACAAATTATTTAAAATTTAGCAGTAAGGATGAAATATTAATAAGAACGATGAAGAATATATAAATGGCTTCATCAATGTGCAATATTATATGCTGTTTAAATTTTTTTGACTAGCGGTAAGCCTAAACTAGGGAAAAAGGCATAAAATTAAATCTCTATGGAATCTTATAAGAGCATGGAAACTTATAAAAAAAATTCTTCTTTTCGAAGAATTATCTACTGATGCTCGCAAAGAAATGCAACATTTTTATGAAAAACACAAAACTGCTTTATTAGACACTTTTTAAACACCTTTATACCGAGGCCGTAGAGTACTGGTTCTGCAGTAATTATCTTAATTCCTTGAGACAAAAGCTTCCGTGAAATTAGAAAAAAAAAATTTTTAACCTTCTATTGTGAGTTTAATCCATTAGCCAAAGATTAAATGAAGCTTCTCATCCTTTCTTCTCTTGAAGTCTCAAGAGTAGACTAATATCCTAACGTCTATCTACACAGCTTTATAGCCTTTAAAATCTTTAGTGAATATTATGAGCTAATACTTTGGGAATGTAACATTCTATTGCTCAGGTACTGTCATCTGAATTGCGAAAATATTTAGTATTAAATAAAGCTTGAAATTAAATATTTGCTTTCCTTCTTGCTTCATTAAAATTCTTCTTAATATCTTGAATTCAAGTGTAATTGCAGAAAATTTATACATGCAGCTTTGTCACAAATGAAGTAAATCTGTGTATTGTTGTTCCATACACTGAATATCAAAAATGAAGTCTCATTCTGAATTTCAGGCACGCATTGCACAAATATATGTATTTAAAACCTCATTTGATGAACTCTACTACCTTCTTTTTCTTTCCACCAATAATGGGAAGGCTATCTACTGGGTTTAGTCAACTTTTCGGCTAAAACCTCGTTGTCGGAGCTAACTTATAATACGCTTGTACCATATCCACTAGTGCTGAGTATGGCTTTAAGATAGGTGGCAAAAAGGGGTACATTCAGTGAAGTTATGAATGACTCATTAGCTGTTTCATTACCCAAGATCCCAGTTTGAGCCAGTACCTACTGAAGCTTGCTTTACAAGCGCCTGGCCCCAGCCACCACCCCTGTTCTTATTGGTTGCCGTTTATGACGTCAGGTTGAAGAGATTTTATTATCGGTTTCGTGTAAGTTAGGTGAACTTATACCTTTTTGGTCTTGGTTATGTTTTGTGTAAATGTGAATTTGTGGAATGTAACAGAGTATTTGCAATTAAAGCAAGCTTTTCGCGCGCAAAAATGCCGAGGGGAATTCATTTCGTCACTCTATGACATCACAAGTAGTGTCCAATAAGAGCTTGGGGTGGTGGCTGGGGCCAGGTGCTTGTCTTGCTTTTTGTTTTTTTAGCCTCGACTTCCAGGAAGCAAAAGCGGCTGTTTTTTGAATTGCCACAAGTAGGTGTCTGCTGCGCCCGCCCTGAATGGCTTGCAAACTTGATAAAGACTCTGTGTAAATCACTTTGTGTCTGCCGTTATTAATAGCGAAATGAAGGGCTGAGTTTGAGACTGCAAGTTCGCATAAAACACTGAATTATTGGAGTGAAGTTTCTTGGCCCAAGTGCGGATTACAAGGTTGCCATCCGTTGCACACCTTTTCAAATGTTGGCAAAGAATGACGTGTAAGTTCCTTGAAACATTGTAATAATTTTACATTTTACAACTTTGTATTTGAGAACCAGCTTTGTTGGGCGCAAAGCTTATTATTATAAGAATTTGGCTCAGAGAACTCAAATGATGATTATATGCGTAAAGAATTGCAGAGCGACTTGAAACTAATTAGAAAATGATGGCACCGTACCCAAAAAATGAGCTAACAACATTCAAGGACAACTATTACTTGATAAATTTAAACAATAATCCACACTATGCTTTTATCTGAAAGAATTCTCAAGTAAATATATCTTACTAATTTTCTAATTTACTAATTTTCTAATTTACTAATTTTCTAAGTTTACTAATTTACTAATTCTAAGTTTGGAGCGATGGAGGCATTTTATGTACAGCAGGAAATGGTATTTTGAAGCATGTGGAATGGCCCACATCAGCCCACCGATGCCCCCAAGAAGCTATCTTTAAGAATTGAGATGGAGTGTTGCAGTTCTCTAATATTTTATCTTCCTTGTCAAGATAACAGTGGGATACAAATTGGTGCTTAAATTTGATGAAGCATGCTCACGTAGAGCTAATTAAATAAATGAACACCTAGGAGATGCTACGCATGAGAGGCTAACTCAATGTTCTAAATGAAATACGAATAAAAATGCCTGAGAAGAAGCTGCCTCTTAACTTTTAAGGTTCAAAAGGGGAACTCTATAGAAATAAATTAGCTATAATATAAAATTCGCTATATCGGAATTTTAAAGTTTCATGTTTAATTGCCTGCTGGAAGAAATTCCTTCGTTGAGGACTTTCTTAAGAAAAATAGATAATTCGTATTTCATCACGTTTGATGAAACTCATGAAAACTTCACATAGTCCAACTGTCTGATAAAAACTCCGAGGCGATTATGTTTTCTCTAGAACTCACGAACTTGTGGCCCACTTTAAAATTTAAAAAAATTGAACTTACATCCTCTATATAAAATACGTTTTAGTTTTTCTGGCAAATGACACTCTGCAATTTAAACTTCTTGCACGAATTTCGTATATTCGTAAAAAAACTCTAAACTGAGACTCAAGATTTTAACTTCTTTAATCAAAATATAATTCTTCATTTTCATTAATATTATTATGAAAATTTTATCAAAGGAAAAGTAATTTCTTCCTTTATTATTGCTTGATTTAAAATAACCTGGTCAAGTGGAAACATATGAAAAGTACTAAACTAGGAACTAAAGTCAAACTAAATGTACTTATATATAGCATAACAGCAAAATGTGAGTGATACTTTCTAAAAAACTTCGGATGTAGCGAATAATTTCAATTAGCATAATAAAATGCGCTCATTGTATCAAATCTTTTCCTCAGTTCTCATAATATTTGATAACGTAACTACACCGTAACTACATCATAGCTACATGTAAGAATATCGGAGTATTCAGAGGTAAAGGAATTACAGTATCTTTGAAAGGTGTAGAGGCCCTTATTTCATTTTTTGTTGAAAGTTCGCATCTCTACAAGAGCTAGCCAGATTTTGTGATTCTTTTATTTCTTTGAGTTTTTAACGTATTTACACATTTTTATTCCAGTTACTACTGTTGGGACATTTTATGAATTTCCGATGTAATTTATGAATCGTCTTCAAAGGCTAATAGTATTTCAAAACAAGTTTTGTTGTATCATAAATTATAATACGACGTTTCCCTTAAGAACGGTTCCCCTAACACATGCGCAGCTTGCGCTAATCCGAGCGGTGATGACGTTACATTTTTTATTTTATGTATGTATATGCCCGTTTTATTTCTTCGCTTTCTTCGCTATACGAAACTGTGTTTAAGTTAATCGCTCTCATTAAAAATGTTCATTGATGTTACAATCTGCTTCGGCTAATTTTTTTCCTTCGAGTTTCTTAAAGTAAAATTTGAGACGTCATTGATGATCACGATCCCAGTTCAAGAAAAAGACATTCTGAAAAATTATTATGATTGTATCCAATATATTGTAGGGTTTATATTTATTTTAACTAACATTTATTTTAAGTTCATATTCCTTTCCTTTTTAGCCTTCATTTTTCCCCTAGAAATGCCCGTGCCAGAGTATGTAAATTACAGTAGCACGCGCAGTTTATTCAAATTTAGCGGAAGCTAGTTGAGTTAAATAGTAGACGAAACGAGCGTGAGAAAGTCTTGCTTTGAAGCTACGCTGGAGAGATTGCTCGGTAGAATTTAGATCAGCGCGTGTCGGCCTTTGTGCCTAGCTTTGCAGAAGTGCTAGACCTTCAACTGTTAAATCAGTAATCTTGCTGAATATCAGCGATAATTAAAAACGCGGTTAGTTAAGATCTCAGAGCCTCGTCGGTAGTGTTTGACATTTGTTCATCTAGTTTCTTATTTTCAGTTTTACCTTGCTTTTAGTTCAACCGCCGAGTTGGCGCAGTTTGTGAGCGTCGAGGAGACGCAGTTGTAATTCTAAAAGTACAATAAAAGGGTTTCAACCCCTTCGCACGTTTTTGTGACTCACTATCCCAGTGACTGACAAGTTGGGCCAAAGAGATCTTACAATATATTTAAGCAGCAATTATAACAATAAATTTTCCATTTTAGGAACTGTGTATTACATACGCCTTTCTTTCAAGTGCTATGGTACTTTTACATTTGTGAAATAATTTCACAAATTTTCTTTAGACAGCTATTCGCTATATATCCTAAGATGTTTCAGAATTTTACCCCATTTCTGAACAAAAGATGAACATTTATATTTAAATTTCAACCATTATCATCATTTTTTCTCTTTGTTTGCTCAAGTTCCTTTGCTTAGTCTCTAGGCTCATAAAGTTATTTTTTAACTTACTGTTTGAAAATGAGAATTTAGAGGAGCAATTATTAAAGCCTTTTAAAGTTTTCAAAAACTATTTTGATTATAATTTGTCCTTCCCCTGTTTTTTTTATTTTCGGCCAGCGTCTAGGTTGTTTGGGGCTTTCGTGGTTCTCCAAGTGTGTAGCGTGAATGTGAACCATTTTCTCTTGAAATCTCCTCCCCAAAGACATCCCTTCAATGGCAATATAACTCTTACATGCTTTAAGATAACTCGCTAACTAGCCAAATGACATTTGTTTTATGTTTCAAATCCTTTTAATAAGACAATAGAAATTTAGATGACATGCTGCTGCAAAATAAAAACCTAAAAACTGCCTTCCTCATGCTGATAATACTAAAAATTGTATTACATTGCATTTCAAAAAGCCTGTAATTAACTCTTGTAAAATAAAATTAAAAATCTATACTGTGCATGAAATCCATCTACTTTTAACTTCTACTAACATAAGCTATTGGTATTCCCCTCCATTTTTGCTTTTAGATTACTTATGAAAAACATTTTTTAGACATTTTAAATTAAATAAATGAGTTTTATTTACATAAAGTAGTAAATTATTTAATTTGCATTCATTATGAGAGAACTATGATGAAAAACTAGATTGCTAATCTAATACTTGAAATATTTTACTGCATTTTTTTCTCAATTTCTAGAACAGAAAACAAATTATTTTTCAGGAATATGGTTTTACACTCAGATTTAAATAGGATGAATAATCTCTAGCAGAATCGGCAATAAACATAATTTATTCGTGTGGTTGATTGGTTGCTACTTTAATTAGTTCAAGCCTGCTCCACAAAAAAAGCTGGGATTTGTTATGAATCTATCTCTTAATCAAGAGTAAAAGGTCGTAAGCATTAAACACATGGACAGAACTGAAAGAAATATATTAAATGGCTCTCGTTGAATCTTCTGCATTACGAAGATATGCTGCTTCAAACCCGAAATTGTAAGATTCGCTTCATTTACAATAGCATTTACGACAGCGTTAATATACAGGATGTATTAGAATAGTCCTTTGCTATTATTATAATCCTAATTACGTCTATTGAAAGGTAATTTTGTAAATACTACTGACTTCCAGTAACTGAATCTTCTTCATATGCTAGTTTCATGAATGATAAAAATGCTCAAATAAAACCAAAAAATTTTAATATTGTGGTAATTTCAAATTTAAAAATGCAATAGCTATCAAGTTTCATATTCAATTTTCTTCATTGTAAGAGTAAATTCTAACTGTAAATTTCAGTATTATTTTATTCTAAACAAAAAAGGAGTTGAATTATGCTTCATATTTCTAATTTCTATGCTTCTTGAATAATTTTATTTTATTTTATCTAGTAGCACTTAATTTCCGCATCATATAATAATACCAATCAGTTACTATTTGTTTTATTTTCGTTTGTCCAAGTACAACGATATGTAATTTCAGATCCGTTACTTTAAAAAAAGGATACCATTATATATACGTATATAAATACGTTAAAATATTGAAATTCAACCAATGAAGCCATGGATATGAATAAAACAATGTTATGTTAATTGATTACTTATTTTGTGACAAGTATAACGCTAAATAATTTATCGTGAGATTAATATAAACTACTTAAATTAATAACGCTTAACTTTGATGTTTTATTCACATATTAATTAAATCTTTTCTAATGCGGATTAGTTTCAGTTCTCTCAGTTCGTAAGAAGACTTTAGAGTCCAGCGTAAAAAATATTTAAAATGTGCTGCTCATGTTTCTTATATTGCAGCTACGATCAATGGAAAACTAATACGAAGAGATCTGCATATTGGTTGATATGAGCATGAAAGAAAATATTAAAGTGTAATTTATTGTGCTCTACTTGAACTAGTAATCTCTATTTTGTTATTTGGTTAATCAGTTTCGGTAATTTTGCATTATTTAACTTTCTTTTTTCTTCTTTTCAACACAAATCTTAAGTTTCTTGCTTTTATTTTTCTTGCCTTTACCACATCAAAATGTACAAAATAATGAAACGCAAGAGTAAAATTTCTGTTTTACCTCTCTTTCAGAAACAATTACCAGTAGGTTAAATCCATAACCTGTTCAAAGAATTCGTAGTTTTGAATTCACTGTTCTGAATTTTGCAAATAAGTGCTTAAAAATGTTGAGATGATAGTGTTTTCGATGAAGATTGCACAAAAAGGGAATTTCTCAGATTTCGATAGTTTGCAATAAAGCTTTATAAAATTGAAATTAATGTGCATAAATACATTCTGTTGCAAAAATAATATATATATATATATATATAACAGATAATAAATGTAGATAAACAAGTGATCAAAAACTGGGGAGAAAAAAGCATATTAGATACGAGTAACAATACGAAGAATATGTATATCAGTAGGTGGTAAAGCCACCCTTGGCAGCTAAGCGAGCCGATATTCGGTTGGGCATGGAACCTATTAAGTTGTCAATGGCCATCTGCGGTAGACTGTGCTACAAATGGAACAAATGGTCAGCAAGTTGGGACGTATTTGTACAGGGCTGAACAAAATGCCCCAAACATGTTCGATAGGCGACAGGTTTGGAGATCTGACAGGCTAGTCGAGGACGTCAACTCGTCGAAGATATTTTTAAAAAAGTCGTACTGTGTGCTGCCGAGCGTTTTCCTGCATGAAAACAGAATCTGGACAACCTGCTACCGTAGGCAGTACAATCGGCTACAAAATGTCATCAGCGTTCCTGCGAGCAGTCAGAGCACCTCGCAGCACGACTAATGGTAAACGGTTGTCCCAGCTGATCGCTCTGCAGACTGTCATACCCTGTGTTCTCGCTGTGTGCCGCTCGGTAACAAATAATACATTGGACCGCTCACTTCTCCGTCTCCAAACACTCATGTCGCGGTCATCAGCGTTGAAAGAAAGCGCCCTTCGTCGCCGAAGATCGCATTTCTCCAGTCAGACACTGTCCATCTGAAGAGAGAGCGGCACCATGCAAGAGAACACTGCCTTATGAGGGATTGTCAACTGCAAGCGTTTTAATGGACGTCTAGATTTGAACTAAGCATAAACTAGTTTTCTAACCGTATCTCTGGATATCCCAGGATCCCTGTGGATTGGCAAATGGCGTCGAATTAATGATAGCATAACTATTGGTGCAGATGTTGCAGCTATTCTAATTGCGCGTTCATCTCGCGCATTGGTGGACCGGGGGACATCTCAAGCCATTTCGGTGCCTGATTATGCCTTCGTTGAACGACTGATTCCACAAACTGAAAACGGCCATATTGCTTTGACCAATATGCCGGCCAAACCACTTATTCGACCCAACGGCCTCTTTTAGCCCTGTAATGCGACTTCTCTCAAAGTCTGACAACTGTTCGTACCGCCGTTGAGTACATCTTAAAGGCATCTTTCGTTACAATGTCTTGTATTCAAGCCGTCAGCGGAGTAGCAAATGCTCGCACTCGCCGCACCTGACCTTTAAAATTCTACTATAAGGTATTTTCTCCTTCCTTTCTGCATGCCTTTTTGGTGTAAGGGTAGCACACAAGGAGCGTATTCAAGGGGTCCAAGATTGAGTCCCGGCGAGAGCATTGCTCATTTTTCAAGTCTCCAGCATAAAAAAATTTAATGACGCTACACTACCAGCTGTGCTCTTTAGACGCGCGTTGTATCGCTTCACAATGCTGATTGGTGCTGCATGTTTAATCACTTACAGAACTCGCCAAACCACATTTGCATACCATATTTAGTAGTTGAGGCTCAATTTTCTTCTAGGTGCGTATATTTTTTACAACAGATAGTGACTAAAGATCTGGCAGTTTGTCTCTGACTCAGTTCCCGGCAAATGAGCTGGCTTCAGAGAACTTGCTTAGTTTGTAAGAAATTTTCTCCTTCCTCACTGCATTTTTAGTGTAATTAGTAGTACATGGGCTAACATCAAGAGATCCTTTATTCGAATAGGGGATTAATCAGTATTTGAATTTGGAATAATTAGCACATATCACTAAAAATTTGGCAGAGGAATAATCCTAATAAATCGTGTACATAGATATAAAGGATACAATTTATGTAATGTCTTTTATAAGGTACAAGATAAATCATACAAAATTAAATAACTTCGTATATAATTTAAAATTTGTAAATATTATTTTGTAACATTCAATATCAGTTATTTATAGAAAAACAGATATTTTTAACAAGTTTCTACAAGCTGATTTACTTTAGAAAAATTCCATGAATAAAAATCTCACAAACCTTTCTAACAAGAACATAAAGGATTATGAAACTAGCTTTAAATAAAATTTTCGAATAACTTCGAAAGCAGCATTCTAATATAATGCAGCCAATTATAATTTATGCAATTTCATAATTTAAAATTTAACCCTAAAATTTAAATTCATTGTCTTTAAAATAGAATTTCGTTTAGTTACTTATATAATATAGTTCAATCACAAAGGAACAATGGATATTATATTTATTGCATTGACAAAGTGTAGTCAAAATAGACGATGGCAGCTTGGAAATGAAAAATGTAGTTCAATTTAGGCGATGGAAGCTTCTTTTCTATTCGATTTTCTTTGGACCGTAAAACAGAAACTTTTCGCTAGCGAAGGCGATTGAATACTGAAATCTTACATCTTGGAACTGAAAAGGACATTTGGTCACGCTCCAGATGGATCATTTTCGAATTTTACGTGTAATTTAACTTGACATGATTTTCACATTCATATTGCGAAGTAAGCTGGAAAACATATGAGGTAAAAATTTTGAAAACCGGGCGCCAAAATGTTGAATAACAGTTCCCAAAAAGTGGATAATTCAATTCTGATTGCCGATGGACATTATAAATCAAACGGAACTCTTTAATCTCACAAAAGCTGTCACAGCCGCATGGTATTATGATATATGGTTCTTAGAAATGGTGATTGATGACATAATAGATGATACAGTCTCCTTGAGCTCATGGAGCTAGCTGGCCACTTTGTTAGAGTTTAGATACTTTTTCCTTTCTTACGTCACATCCGTTATGCCTTACATATTTTTTTTCAAATGCCGTTATTTCTTAAGAATAGTGATGTAAGTGTACTCTTATTGTTTTATGCATAGCTGATCTTATACCACTGTCCTCTATCACAAAGCATTAAAGCATTAAATAAGAATCGGTGATTTATCAAACACTTTGTAGCTTTGGTCACCTATGAGTAATTCACAGTGGATTCTGCCAAAGCTCCGCGAGCATACAGGCTAAAGAGAATTTAAGTATAACAAATGGAGCTGAAAAAAGCGTAATACTTCCGATTGAAAGTATTCAGCAATGCATCATATCTCATAAATAAAATTCTCATTTTTTCATCTCTAGGATAATAATATTACTATTTTTTGTAAGTCAGATTCGGTTGCTCTGTCAACAATCAAATTAAAAAAGAAAAAGATGAATTTTAAAGCAGACTTTTAATCGTTTAGTTATTCCCATTTTCCAATTTCTTAAATTTAAAAAAAGAATTGCTTAGAATGTATTTGATAGATTCTGCAAAAACGAACTGATGTTATGCTTTTAATTTTTTTTTTTGTCTCAGAACTAATTTAAAAGGGAGTAGTTCTTAAATAATTACACACATAACTAATCATATTTTTATCCCTTTACAACTGAGACTGCTTATATATTGTGTAGTTTCGTTTACATGTTATTTTTACTTCATTATATGAAGTAAAAAGGAAGTATTGTAATCGCGAAAAATTTCGGGCATCACATTTCAAAGAAAATATCTATTCTGGCAGCTATCGAATGCAATTTAACGATGTTTTTGCGTGACATCTGTATGTAAGGACAAACTAAAGGAATGTTTTTCCCCCAACAAATTATAAAACTGATTTAAAATGGATTCTGAAGAGATTTTTTTGTGGCGTTTGTGCGTACGTGCGTAAGTATCTATGTATATATCTCGCATAACTCAGATATGAGTAATCTCAGAACGTTGAAATTTTGCATACAGAACTGCTATAACATGTAGATGTGTACCTCCTATTTTGGTTGCAATCGGCAGCACCAAAAATATATAAATATACGTATACATATATCCACTCTGTTTTTCGGCTCAGTGAGCTCAGTTTCTTTATTCTTATATGTTTGTAAATTGTGCATTTTTTGCTTTAAAAATGATTAAATTATGTTGTTTTTATCATCCGGTTAAGGTTTTTATGCCTTTAGTTAACTTGCATGTTATATTTGTAGAATTATCAACAATTTAAAAGTTGTTTAAGTACGGCTAAGCCTAATTTTTCTCCCATCGCGGGCATATTTGTTTGCATTTGAAGCAAAATTGCTTAGCAAAATAGTGGATTTGCTGCCAATCTAGAGAAACTAAGCTTCGCAACAACAAAATAAGGTCTTCTTTTATTATTGAGAATTAAATTATGCTTAAGCCATTCTAGAATTATCATTTAAGTTATTAAATTATTCCATATATTGACTCAGCATAGCGTCCACAAAAATTAAGTCAGTTTCTACGCCTTCAGTGTCTTTTTGCCGAGTGACACCAAAGTACACTATCATTTTTTTTGCACTGAAAAATCTGCCTTCTTGCCAGCTGGCCGAATTGCTTGTTTTTGCGTAGAAACTGTAATTTTAACTTACATTTTTTTATTGTTTTAACTGTATTTGGTGTTTCATGTTTTTCTATATCTTACAGTTTTTAATATAGATATTTTCAGTTTTTATGTATTTGTTAAAAAATTGACTAATAATTGTTTCTTTAAATGTTTTTATTTGAAATGAAATATCGAAATTCAGGCTACCTTTTCTTCCCGGTGTGACTGTATCTCCTTCAATGTTGAAACAGCATTCAAATAAAAAACAGTGTAAGAATAAACAGGTCACACGTAGACTAACACTGGAATATATTTCAAAAACAACATTAAAAGTTACAATTCAAATTTTATATCTCAAGAATATATCGTTAGCATGTCACGGGATACATTATTCTCGCCGCTCGTTCGAAGTGCGTTGTAGTTAGAGAAGAGTTGAGTTGCAGTGTGCTTCTCACAAACGATAACCATGCGCGAAATTTTAAAGGCTCCGTTTTTAACAGTATTTTTGCCTTGTTGTGAAGTGAGAACTGAATTAATTGAATGAGAAATATATCTCTAATGAAATTCGAGGAAATAAGTTTAAATGAAAGGAGGTTAAAATGCGTATAATTTAATATTCCGTACAAGGAAGTCATGTGGTGTACACATCAGATTTTTTTTTAATTTCATAACCCTGAAACTGCTTAATCATTTTAAGAAAAGATAAGGAACTGATATTTTTGTAATAATTTGGTTTTTGAAGGAAAACGTTCGGCAGCTGATAATCGTTTTCTAGATCAACGTAATAACAAAATTTTGCAGAATTACTGAGAAATATAGGTTTTTTTGCTATAATTATCTATAACATAATGCGTTTAATGGGACATTTAAGCAGATGTTTAAATACCTGTTTCCGATTTACAAAAGAACTCTTAATTTTTTCGACAAAACTTTAGTCAAAGCTATCCGTATATTTTTCGATACGAAAAGTTTTTAATTATTAGAACTTTGTCTTCTAGCTTATCTTTCATGATTAAAATGCAGAAGAAAACTTTTACATGCATTAACAATTACTAAACTTTCATTTATGTTTTATTGTTTAATATGAAAAATAAGGGAGGTATATTAGGGAAAATAAGGTAGGAAAATTTAGATGCTCGCAAAATATATTAACTTGAAAGCTAATTAGTATATTTTTAAGGTTTATGTTAATTAATTCATTATCTTATTATTTTAATAACACTGTCCCTTGTAGTTTTGTCAGCTCTCAGCATGCTTCAGATTACCTTTATGTACACTCACTTCCAAAAGTTATGCACGGAGAGGAAAAGGCTAACTTCCGGAAGCCAGTCAGAATTGAAGAGGACGCAATTCGCTTCAGAGGTAGATGGAAGTATGCAAATATGTTAGGTAACAGCCAATCGCGCTTTCAAGAAATATGCAAAAACAACAGTCTTATAAGAAGCCAGCTTTATGAAGGGTTACAAAAGTTGATTGTAACTGCTGATAGAAAGTGTTTAAAACTTTCGTACAATTTGTTTTCAAGACACACGTGTTTGTATGACTTCGAGAAGACGAATGAAAGATTCTGAGCGCTAGCTTGCTGTGGGGCGCATTGAAGCAGACAGTCGATCACAGATGTTGCTCTTTTCTTCGGCGTTCATTATTCTGTAATTTCACGTTTATGGAAACAATTCCAAACCACACAGACAGTTGTCCTAAGGCCCGTAGCCGGTCGCCCAAGGGTTACAGCCCCCGCGGAAGATCGATACATTGCTATTGTAGACAAGCGGAATCGCAGAGCGACCTCCACATGTGTGACATCTATGGTTAGAGCGTCCATTAGTAAGGCGATATCTGCAGCTACTGTACGCCGAAGATTACATATGAGTAGACTGTACGCCCGGGTACCTCGAGTTAGTGTTCCTCTATCCATCCAGTCAAGAGGGGCACGATTACAGTGGTGCCGGGAACATGTCACTTGGAATGTGTTTGACTGGGGCAATGTCATGTTTACTGATGAGTTAAGGTTTGCTCTGGAGCCAGATGACAAGCGTATAAGAATATGCGGTAGGTTATTAGTTAGTAATTAGTATGTTCCCTTCATATTAAATATTTTTTAATTTGGAAATGATTACAACGATATTCTGACGAGAACTGGTGATTTTCATTATTATAACACATTTACTTCAAAAGCATAGAAGTCACAACGCAATTTCTATTTTTTCCTTCCTAAAAACATTCCTAGCATATGAATTGAACGTCTATACATCAAAAATTAATTTATCTTTTACCATGATTACAATCTATTCTCTTTCTATATCTATTAAACGTGATCTACAAACTTTCACGGCATTCTAGGTTTAAACACTGATTTATACGTTAAAAATCACACAAATATTTATTTTGGGAGAAACCAAAAGTACATTTCAACAAAAATCTATTGGTATACTTTATGGATGCATTAAAATGCTTCAATTTTAAAAACATCAGTTACTTTTCTATATAAAAAACATTTTTTCTGCTGCTGCGGTAAAAAACATTCATTACATCAAATTTAAGTAAGCGAGTTTCGATGTGTTTAATAACGAATAACTGCTAATACACTGCGTTTACTGCGATTACTCTATTTCATTTGCAATAATTATAAATTATATTTCTCATCATCTCAAACCATAGGGTCATCCGATTCTGAAAGATGTAAAATGTTTTTGTATAGATATTAATAGTAGAGAAAGGCTTCGAAATAAAGACAAGCAGAAAAAAAATTTTCTCAGGTTTACATAAATTCTCAAATTGTCAGGAAATTTCTAAACTTTTTTAAAATGATCAGGCATTTAAAATAATAGATTTAAAATTTCAAGATTTTGAGGCAAAATTTAAAAGCTTTTTTTTTCCAGTGGCATAAGTCTATAAATCGTTCATCTTGTGCCGAGCTCTCCAGTATTTCTCCCACAACTGACCCCAGCCCAGTGCAGGACAGTGACTCATATGGTACGCGTCCTTTTCCTCACGAATGTTGCGCAATTGGCAAAGAGGACTTGGCAGTATTTTGATACGATATAGATGCCAGTAACGAGGCGAAACGTGGCGACAGATCTGTCCCTTGGCCATAATGGAATATTTGTGATTTCCTCAATCCATTTGTCTTTAATTACTTATTTGATGTTTTTCCAGTAATCCTCCCTAGATGATTTTTTAATTAACCGTTTTAAATTTAAAAGCTATATGCTTTTAATTAGCTTATAAGCTTAATGCTTTCTTTAAGTAATTAACAGGTGGAAGCATTTATTTCTAATTTGTTAACATGGGAATAAACAGAGGTAGAAGTTTGAAAACAAAGAAATTAGTAACGCAGTCAAAAACCTGAAAGTAAAAAAAAAGGAAATTAACCACACTTTTAAATTAATTAAGTCCAGAAGTAATACCTAGATAATTTAGAACTTGGAGAAGAATTCGGGTAGGACAAAATAAAACCCCAAAAAATAAGTGAATTGAATAGACCATCTGCTTACTTTACGAACTGAAAAAGTATAGGAGAGAATTCAGTAAATTAAATAAAAATCGATTAATTTAAAAAAATGGGACAAAACACTTATGTTTGTTTTATTTTACTGAAGAATTTATAACCAATGTATTTAAAGAAATCTAAACGTGGACACAAAAGGTAACCATTGGCTTAGCTACATCTTGAGTTTAATTATTAATAAACAAGATATTGCGTTTCTTTAAGTTTATTTCTTTCTGTGAAGCATTTTAATGCATGGTTTTAAAGTAATGTGAAACTGAAAAAAGTGCTGAAAACTTTTCATACACTTCTTAATTTTTCAGATTTGAAAAATTATTTTACGTTCTAATTTTTTAAACTAAATGAAACTTTATTAAAAAGGTAAGCAAATTGCTGAACTCCACTTTCAGCATTTTATAAGACACACGAAATTTCAAACTCCCTTTTTTAATATGAACAAAAAATTTTAAATACTTTATTTTGATATAACTGAACTTATAACCGAATTAAAATAATTTTTATTATTTATAAAATCCCTAACTGAACTAAATAATTTAATATACTGTCTAAATCAGATGAACACAAAAATGTTTTTGATGTATGTTTGAAATCAAGTAAATTCTGTTTTCAAATAAATTCTAAATTTCTGACCTCTTAAATGACAATCTTGTATCGAATCACAGAAAGTTTTATTCTCTCAAAATGGTCTACTTTTAAAAAAAAGCACACATTGAATACAACAGGGCGGCTACATACTATTCTAGTTTAAAATATGACATAGAGAATAACTGAATATTCGGCAAAGGGAAAAAAATCCCCTTTTATTTTAAATCACTGTTCTTCTCAAACTTCGTTTGGAGAATTTTTAGAGAATAGCAGCTAAAATTAGAAAGAAGGGTTGGTCGCGTTTCTAGCTCAGGGCGTGAAAAAGTAAAGATACGAACACCCTCTTCTTCCATTAATAGAGCTTCTTTTCCCCTGTTTCTGTCAAAGTTCCTAGCGTCCTTAATTTGAATAATAATGAAAAGGGACTCTCACGTTCTATCATTTTAAAGGCTTTATCATGAAGTCGGGCTTAAATGGTGGATTTCCGCCAAATTTTTCTTTTTATGGTTATGCTCCTTTTCCTGTTTCTTGAGAAGGATATGAAATGGATTTTTATCTTAAAAGAAGGACATTATTTTTAAAAAAGTGACTAGTCGTGTCTAGACAGAGCGACGTTTTTAAAAGTTTCTTTTGATCAAAGTAACTTGATATTTGTTTCAGCTGAGAAAAATAAACAATCTGCTTCGCGCATTCAAAAGTCTAAATCATTATTTACCATAACATTTTGATTCACTTAAAAAAAAAGCATTTTTCTCTGAATTAAAAGCACAGAATTTAGACAATCTAAATCACTTAGTGAAAGGCGCACCCAGTCAGATCTTGGACAAATTATAGTTCTAAGTACTTTCCTAAATGAATTGGTTGGCATAGATTTGCTTGGTCCCTACTCTAGAACAAAGATTAATAAAAATAGATACTTGTTAACTATTGTGGAACATTTCTCAGAATGTATGGAAATAATTCCCCTTAAACGGGCTTCAGCAAAAATAGTAGCAGAGTCGTTTCTAAATAAATATAGCTTAAAATACGGGGCCCGAGTAAAAGTAATATCAGATAATGGTAGGCAATTCGTAAATAATTTATTTCAAAATCTTTGCACAGGCCTTGGCATACGTCATCTAAAAATGGTGTACCTTATAGACCGCAATCAAATATTGCGGAACGCGTAAATAAAAATATAGTTAAAATTATTCGGGGATATGTTAAGAATTATCATGACCGTTGGAACAGCTGCGTCAATGAATTAGGCTTTCCCTTGAGAACAGCAAAACATAATACCACACAAAAAAAACCTGCAGAATTTTCCCTAGAAAGAAAACTTTTAACGCCGCTGGATAAGCTATTTTCCGTTCAACAAAGACAGGAAGGGTTTCAATTGAATGATATCCAGAAAATTATTAATGAGGCCATCAAAAATTCTCATGCGGCAAGTTCGAAACAGAAAATCTACTATGATAGAAAGAGATGCGAGATAGAATATAGGATAGGCCAGAAAGTGTTAAAATTAAAACATTCCTTATCATCTGCACCTGAAAATAGGGTAGCCAAATTTAAGCCCAGGTTTGAGCGGCCGTTCATTATCAAGAAAATTAAATTTTCTACGGTTTACTTAAAGGCGGAAAATGGACAGCAAACAATTGCTAACGTGCACCAGCTGAAACCGTACTATAGTCGTACGAATTTTCTAGTTTTAAAAGATCTATTGCAGGTTCCTGGCAGCGCGCCAAGAATATGGATTTCATCGTAGCTTAGAAGGGATCCTCCAGTAACAAAATGAAAACAAGCGGATAACACTGAAAAAAGTACCGCCAAGCGAACGCAACAGCAGCCACAAGGTTCAGGCCCAGCGAGAATGAAAAAAACGAAACAAAGAAAAGTTCTCCTTCAATAGAAGCCAGTGACAATGGGAAAGCGGAAAAGGCTCATGGAAAATATTCAAAGAAAACGTCGAACTCCAGAACTGAAGCCAACTAAATCTGAAGAAGCCACAGGAATATAGCAGGATCTACAAAAGGAAAACGATCCGACGAGGCAAGATCCATTCCTTTTCAGGAAACCAGGAAAATTAAGAAAAGATTGAAAGATTCCGAGGGAAGATCCGGATACTACAAGGCAAAGAGGAACCCAGAGTTCCAGAACCCTCAACCGACGAGAAACGCAGGACGATTCAACGCCTGAGGAATGAAAAGAAAGGAGAGACCGGAAGTGAATACCAGCCGCCCGAGAAGACTGAGAATTCAAAGTTTAAGATCTCCCACATGGCAAGAATTCTGCGACATTTTGTATTGAAAGTTCGATTTATGTCATGTGTTTAAAGTTGCTAAATACTGTTTAAAGCAAGAAATTCAATTCCCAAGTTTGCGAGAATGTAGTTGTAACTTAACTATCTGTTAAACAGAAAAGATTTTTTCAATTTGCAACTTGGCGGGAATTTATTTTGTAAATACCTTCTTTTGAGTATTCTCAAGTTACGAGAAGCTAATTTGTGAATATGTTTAGTCAAAAGACTTAGTGTGTTAACTTAAAGAAAGATTGTAGCAAAACTTTGTAAATTTTGCATAGCAACTGTTATTTCTAATCCACGAATTCTAAAGTGCAAACGATTCTATTTGGGAGAGCTTTCAATTTCGAAATCCAATTCAAACTCGAATCACAAATTCAGAATAAGTCTTAATGACTTTTTATTTACGCACATCTGTTATATTACAGTATTTACATGTTTCAAGATTAATTTCAAATCAAAAGATGGGGGATAATTTTCCCATTCGAATCAAATTCTATTAAGAGAAGCCGAGTAAACGACCGCTTATTTCAAAGTTTGTTTTTCGACTCCCTGCTGCCACTGACAGAAGCGAAACTTTCGCGCATTTCGCGTTCCAATTGTAACAGCAACTATAACGAATGATGTAATATGAATTTTAAAATAGTGCATGTTAAAGTGTTCGATTGAATGTAGAAATGCTAATGTCAGCTTTTAAACTATTGTAAAAGTTAAACTTGTACAAATGTAAGGTTTTTTCCAAGCATGACTCTCAATACCTTGTATAAAAGATGAACTGAATGAAAGTATAGATTGAATGTGTTTAAAGTTAGGCTCTTCAGGCTTCACTTAAGAATTTTAAATTAAGTTCTATTTTAGGACATTAGATCTAGTTTTGTGTTTAAGGAGTCTTCTGAGGTCTGGAAAGTCAAGTTTCTAACAAACCGTAGCTGTTTGATAGTTAGTAGTGTATCTTCGCGATAACACAACAATAAAACGCTCGTTTCACTCAGAACAATTTCTGGAGAGCGTGGGGGGAAGAGATTTTAAAGTTTGGTGTGAATGAAAGTGTTTGAGAGCCAAATATAACTTCAATAAAGAGTGTTGGTAACGAAAGTGTAAATTATGTATGTAAGACCACTACTAATACGATTTCCTTCGAGATAATTTGTGGAAGGACCAAGACAGTATAAACCTGTTCAACAGAGAAGAAGATATTTGTAGCCAAGTCAATATGTATAAGAATGTGAATGTAAAATTCTTAGTTTCAGTATAGCTTTAGATATTGTGTAAAGCTGGCTCTAAACAGGAGAAGTTTTAATGATGAACTCAAGAAAGCACACTTGCTACAAGTTGAAAACTTTGATGAGAAAGAGTTTTGTAAAATTTGCACTCTTAAACAAGGTCGCTTTGAGACCTTATGCTTTGAGTAGTTAAATTCTGGGAGGGAAAGATGTAAGGTTTATTCTAATTTTATTAACAGTTATTTTAAGTTATGCACCTTTTCTATCAATTCTAATTTCAGTTAAGAATTTCCTACCAGATTGTAATTTCAGGAACGCAGTTAACGCAAATGAGTAAGAGTGCTATTTAAGTCGATGTTTCGCCGACTTCAAGAGAGAGAGAGAGAGTGATTTTCCTGACTAGTGCGCGTTTGCCTTATGACTACGTTCTCTCTTAGCTACCACGCTCGGCCATACTTTAGACCCTTGCTTTGCTTCGCCGATTTAATTAATATTTAGGAGCTAACTACTTAGAAACCTGATATCTTTAGTTAAGCTTAGTTTAATTTGAATTCATAATTATTTAAGTTCAAGCCCCAGTGGAGGCTTTGTGCATACTCCGAGTAAGAGATGATTGTATTTATTCTGAGAAATAAAGGGTAGTTAACTCTTCTTACGTCTTACGTGTTTATTCTCGCACTTAAAGCGATAATTCGCTTGTTAGTGTTCGTGGGTTCTAAGATTGAACATTGGAATTAAACTAGTAAAATCCCACAATATAAATGTGAACCAATAACGCTAATATTAAAGCTAAATAAGCTAAATATTTTATGAAGTATGTGATAATGGTTTTTTGCCTCACTTTAAATATTAATCAGTATTAAATGGTCGATAATTAACTGTTTTAAATGGTTTAGGTAATTGACTAAGAAGCACACAGAGAGTCTTACTTATCCAGATGAAGTGATGACTAACTATTTGGAGGGCTTTCTAGCAAGGAAGATCTTCCAGCTTTGAATTATTAATCTTGCACAGAAAAATATCTGGGAGCGTTCTCATCTAGAGTTAATATATGATAGGTAAAGAAATAGCTGTTTGTAATCTATACATAATTCCAAAAACTCTTAAATATCAAGTTTTCAATCGCATAATGGCGAAATTTCTAAAGAAATTTGGCTTAGCTACACAACTTCATATTTTTTCAGAACTGCTGCATTGCCAAACATAGTTAAATTTCTATGTTCCATATTTCCTATTTACATCGATTTAGTCGTTATTTTTTTAACATTAGGTGTTTCTAAATGTGCAAAAAATTTGCAATTATTTTATGCATTGCTTTATTTCCAATAATATCAACATTGATACTCTTCTGTTATCGGAGACAGATTCAGAAAGGTATGTATGCACGTGTATTGTATGTATGTACGCACATGTGTACATGAACACATGCATCCATACGTACATGCATATATGCGTAGCTTTCTCAATCCGGTCCTGATAACTTAATATTGATATACTGATGGCATCCAGGTGCAGGTTGAGTATGTTAGTATGCAGTCTTCGCAAATGCCTAGTACAGAGTTGCTGCGTTTAATACTGGGAAGGAAAAGTAGAGGCAGTCTCAAAACTTTTATTCAGGTCTTGCACTATACAGATAATATTCTACTCATTTAAGCTCAGATATTTTTACGTCAGTGACTTCATTGGGCACTTTTTAAATTTCTAAGTTCTTTGACTAGTACTTAAGAACCTTTCCTTGAGATTTTGTGGCCCATGCTCATAAGCTGTTCTATGATTATAATCATAACGTCAGAAATTAGTCCATATCCACTCTACGTGTTCCCAGCTTTTAACTTCACAGTCAAACTTTGAAAGCTCGCCGCACTATTCTCTCAGTGATTAATTTGCCAGCAGCTTCGACATCACGGTGTAACGGTTACCTTTAGTGCATTGGCCATGTCTCCATTCAGCTACAGATACTAGAATGATGAAGGGGGCACATTAATTTAACTTTACAGAATGCGCAGTGAAAACGAAAGGATATAATAAACGTTAAAGAATAGTAAGTTGCGATTACACAAATTGTCCGTTTCTAGATGGCTTCACAAATTGCTACAACTGAACTCAATTTAATTTTTAGAGCAAAAAAATGTACATTTATTATTGTGAAACTTGATTTATTACATAAAATCGTAAAAAAGTAATTAAATATTCAAAAGCCAAAAAAATTTCTTTTTTTATTAGTTATGAACAATCTGCGCTTAATTTTCAATACAGTATCAAAATAGAATAGAATAGAAATTCCTATATAAAAATAATTCTAAATACACAACTCTATTTGGAATAGTTTTCACATAACATAAAATGTTATTTGTCAGAGTTTGAACGGAATCTATGTGGCTTTACTACCCAGGTATACAATAATTATTTAATCTTTGATAGTGTAGAGAACTTTAAGTTTTTAGGACAAGAAATATGAAAAATCGACTGTGCCATTACCGAAAACTGAACCGTAAATCTTCGACTGCTAGCTAGCTGTGCTAACCATATGCTCAAGGGTGTGAGGGTGCTCAAAGGTATGAGTATAAAAATTTCTATATAAATATCAATTTTACATAGAAATTTCTATTCTGTTCGCGTATCAATTAAAGAAAAAGAAAACATAACCTTTATAAGAAAATAAAAGATTCAAGCGAAGAATGTTTTATTTTCTTATAAAAAAAAGTATGTTTTCTTTAATTTATATGATTTCCACCTGAAAATAAAATGCTTCAGAATCATTGTAATGATATCAGATAGCTTATTTCACACCATCTCCTCTCAATAGCATATAAAAACATTTTTCAGAATTTAAATGGAAATTCCAAATGAAATTACGAATGCATTCCTTATTCCCATAAGGTAAAGTTAAGAGTACCCATAAGGTCTGTTCCTAAAAAACGTAGACACACATGAAATTAAATGAAATAAAAATGCTTGCAGCGTTCCTAGTGGAAAATTATAGAAAGTTATAAAATCTAACTTAACTCTGCTGAGGAATAAGAAAGTATCAAATACGACATTGTGATTTAGTTGCAATGAATCAACATTCAGGTATGTTTTACTGTTCCGTAATTGCTAGTTAAGCATCATTGAACATAAAACTATTACAGAATGATTTTCTAAAGTGCAGATATAGTTACAGATAAATTTCTGCCATGCATAGTGTCTGCGTGGCATGGTGACGCTTAAATTTCTGGCCAGCCAGACTTTTCTCGAATGGCTTGGTGGCAGTGAAAGAGTGGTAGGAGACAGTCAAACCATCACTCGGGGTGTTCTACACCAAACTTGGAGAGGAGTGGCACAATTAGTTTTGCTCAATTAGGGGTGAGGCTACACCTGTACAACCAATGGTAAATTTCTGGTAAATCCCACCTAACCTGTGCCTTCCTATAATGCACAAAAAATTAACGTATGCATTGAGCTGCTGATAAAGGTGCATGGATAATCGCCTCTGTACTCATAAGTGTAATGGCACAAGTATCTCACAAGATACAGCGTGTGAAACTATTTTCACCTGTGGCTGCGTGGTTAATATGCTGAATGCTGGTAGTTCTATTCTTGATGTGGACGTGCTTGTTGCTTGGTTGGTTTTCGTGGTTTCCTTCATGTCTAATGCGAATACGAGTCATTTTTCCAAAACCCTTCTCGATGAAGACATCCCTCCGCTTAAGCAGATAGTTCTTGTGCCCTTTATTCTATTCAAATAGTTTAAACTAAACTTGAATTACTCGAATACTGAGAATCTCGAATTCCTGTATCGAGGGCGTAATACTCAGCTATTCATTTCTTTGAGGCGGTGAAATGCACAGGAAAAGGTTTTGTCAGTTGCTAACCGGATAGTAACTGGATAAGCATATCGCCTAGAAACGTCTCAGATATTACGATTACAGATGCTACAAAATATTATAATTCTACCGACTGAATGAATAACCAGTCAGAAATTTTGCAATGATTTAGATACCCGACAGATGGCAACAATGCCCTCATTTCGGAAAATGGCTTAGATGTTTACGTATTCAGGGTGACTTTAGTTTCTAGGTCTTTAGACGCGCTTTTGCTGTTCTAAGCACACCTACGTAAACAGTGGGAAAGGTAGTGTCAGCGTACTTGCGGATTTTGAGCAAGTCTGGTATTTATCACTTAAATAACGATATTATCAAATGTGGTTTAAGTTCGTCTATAAATATGTTTGTTTCAATGCACTCTGTATAAATGCACTCTGTTCAGTGTACTCTGTATTTATATTCAGTGATAACACCGAAAATAAATCATTAACAGCATGTTAATTATGCACATCTTAACATCGATTTATAGTAATAAGGTGATTCCGCGCAACATTCTATATTGCCATCTTCTTTTACCTTATTTTCGCTGCACAATTAAATTTCATAATTTCCTTAACTTTTTCCTACAAGCGGCAACAGTCGCATTTTTGATTTAGAAAAGATAAACTTAGTGTATAGAACTTAACACCTACCCTTCATTTTGACATATATGGGGTGCGTATGAGGTTTTGATTCTATGCAGAGTGCCCATAAGGTCGGGATTCTTTGATTTCAGGAGTGAATTACTCACATGATATGTATAAAAACAGTTACTTTCATCGATGTTCTTTTCATAAGAGCATTGAACTACAAATATAGAGATTGCGTCTTTTTTCAAGAACTGCAGCCCTCTAGATCTCCCGACATTTGTCTGCGTCTGAATTCACCCTCTCCCTCAACTGACTTTGCTTTCTGTTGGACTATTTAAAAGATCAATTAAACAAGAATAATACAATGGTTGTAAAACACTTAGAGACCAATACAATCCATGCAATTAAATAAATTTCGCGTAAAATGATTATGACAGGCAGCGCCTAATCTTAACTTCAAACATTACCTTTTCTATCTACTTGCTCAGAACAGCTTAAGTAAAACAAATATCACCACAGTTATTCTGAAACTCCTGTACCAGTATCACAATATTAACGTATGAACTGGAGCTACACTGGTTATCATAAATTAAAGAAAAAATAACAAAAATCACGATTACTGAAGACGTTACAAGTAGAATTTTATGAAACTTACCCACAATATACAACATACAGTAAGGTATCAAATAACATAAAAAGAAATTACCAGACAATTATGGCAGCATATAAATTTACACATGTATAAAATGAGCAAATCGAAGGTGTCAGTTTGCTGTAGGAAAAGTACCTTCAATATGAAATATGATCGCCTCTAGAAGCAATACAGCACATACAGCGATGTGTGATGCTTTCAATTATGCGGTCTATCAGTTCCATAGGAAACGAGAGCCATTGCTCTTGCAAAGCAGTTGCAAGCGCGCAAGGGTCTGAGGGGACGTATTGAGAACAGCTAGACGTTTCCCTAAAACATCCCAAACGTGCTCGATAGGATTCAATTCCGGGGATAGAGCTGGCCACTCCATGCGCATATTTGTTTCCTGTTGAAGCTAATCATCTACGATACGAGCCCTGTGTGGTCTTGCGTTGTCATCCTGTAACAGGAAAGCATTACCTTTTGCCCCGGCATATGGGCGCACATAAGCATCAAGGATGTCATCTCTATAAACCTGAGCATTCACGGTTCCCGTTGGAAAGACATAGAGGTCTGTGCGTTCACCCAAGGAGATGCCGTCCCAAACACAGACACTGCCTCTTCCGTTTGCATCTCTTTCACGGATGTTTGAAAGATTATAACGGGTTCCAAGTTCTCTTCATGTCAAATAACGCCTACTATCGCTTTCTACACTAAACCTGGACTCATCCGTAAAGAGAACAGCATTCCATTGATTAGGCATTCAGTGGAGATGTTGTCGTGCCCACTGCAAAGGGTCCATTTTATGGTGTGACGTGAGTGGCACGCAAATGGCTGGTCGCCTCGCATACAGACCACCTTCGTAAAACCTTTTACGCACAGTTGACGTTGATACCAACCTTCCGGTGGCTGTAGCAAGGGAGGGGCTAAGAAGAGTCGGAGTAGTGGTTTTATTTCTGCGTGCAGATAATGTCAAATATCGGTCATCGGCGCTCGTCGTAGCAATCGGCCGTCCTTGACTGAACCTCCTAGATGCCGAATCTGTGGTTTGAAATTGCCTCCAAAGTCCATGAACCACAGGACTCACATTTAGCCATCTGACCACTTCTGTTTGACTTTGTCCTACCTCTAATCTCTCAGTGGCTCTCCATCGTAGTTCTGCAGGCAAATGATGCCTGGAGGTCATTGTTACGAATTGGCTATCTCAGATTTCTGATGTCACTATCACAATGAAATATGTGGGCTTGCTCTCAAACATGGACTTTTATGCTCCTCGTAGATGACGTATTCCGAGTGCAGCGCAACTAATTTGCATATTGCAGTTTTACTCAGCTACCCTTACTTGGCAACATTTACACGGCTTGGCATATTTGGTTTGGCTAACAACAAATTTTACACGGTTTGGCATATTTTTGAGGGAGTTATCGCTATTTTTGTGGTTTTTCCCTGAATTTATGATAACCAGTGTATTATCGAAGTTGATGGAGCAAAATGAGTGAGCTGCAGGACCTGCTGAAAGCTGTCCGTCGCGGCACTACAAGTGGCATTTTCTGAATGGTTAGCCTTTAGGTCTTTGTAATTCTCAAATTACTACAGTACACACTGTTAAAAGACAGTAAATTGGCGGCTTATGTTCAGAGAGCGAAAAATGTCGAAAGATGTAGGCGGTCACTTATCCTTCGAAATGAAGTAGCTTGTGTTATCTCCGAGTAAATAGTTAAAGCTATTAATGAGCATGAAACACATTCGATAACTTTGTATTACGAAAACAACGCCTTTTTGAATCTAGGATTATCGATTCTATGATGTGAAATAATTTAAAATTTGCTCTTAACACCTAAGAGTTATCTACAAAAGTTACTGCAAAACTGAACTTCGCGATTTGTGACCCTTGGCACTGCTGAAAGTATCAACACAAGATATAACTCAAATGTTATCAATGTTAGTAAATTCTGTTGTCAATGTTAGTAAACTAACTGTTGCTAAAATTTTAGAGTATTTATCACAGGTTTCCTCATTCTGCGAATTCTATTTAGCATGACGATGATCTCGGAATATCCGTACAGTTTCAGGTTCGTCACTCGTTTATTTGAGTTTACAATAAAATAAAACGTGATTCGAATAATTAAATTTAATACTGAGTGTAGCAAATAAATTTAGATTACTCTCTTTTCCGCATATTTTATTTACCCAATATGACACTATTTATTTCATAGTGCTATTTTGCTATAAGAATAATTTTTTCAGTTGTTTGACTTGCACTCAAGGAAAATGCAAAATAATTTAAAATATTTTCTTATTTTGTATTGTTTTTTTTAAATAGTAGATTTATTTAGAACATCACTTTTTCAATTTCTTCAATGCATTTATGAAAATGAGCGGGAGAACATTATTCATATGAATATATTTGCATATATATTCTGTTTTCAAACAAGAATGTCCATATTTTTCCGATACAACGACACAATTAATGTGTTTCAAGACGTTCTCATTTTGCATTGAATAAGGAATGAACTTAAAAATTTTGGAATGTTCACTTTACAATGACTTAAATAAATTTCTGTAATTTTAAAGCGCTACAACCTAATTAAGTGTAAACTGTACTATGCATTTCTTTTTCCTGTTAAACAGTATTTTCCTCATTTCGTGATGCACAAAAAGGGAAAGGCAAAAATATTTAATGGAATGCTAAATTTATCTGAAAGTAATAAGTATTCAATTAAGAATTAATTACCTTAATTATGCATTCTAAACTTCGGTTTCAAGGACTAGTTAATTTTTTCACATTAATAAAAGATGTTAAACTTAATGATTAAAATTCTTAATTTTTTTACTAAAAGTATTGTAAGTGAAAGCAATTTATTAATGTTCGTGTAATTCTTTATTATCAGGAAAGCTAATGAGTTCGTAATTTTAAATGCTCTAAATTTTAGCTACAATTGTAGAAAAAGCGATATTGATTAAACTATGAAAGGAAATTGAAAAAAATTATCAAAATATAAAAGATGTATATCTAAAACTATGGGTGTTCCTTCGTCGGGAGGGGGGAGGGCGCACCAGCGGCGAAAGGTAAAGTTGCTGAACTCGGTAGTTCGATCGGTGGGTAGAATTCTGACAAGGGGTGGCTACATGGGTACTTTTTGTGGTTTTCCTAATCTAGAACGTGTATACGAGAGCCAGGTTTCCTTAAAACGTTCACCACGAAGCCGCCTCTTCCCTTACTCAGATAGCCCTAGACTGCTATATCAAATAAACCAAACTAAACTTTTCGAAAAGGATGTCTGTCCGCTTAACTTTGGTTTTGATTTTTGCATTTCGAAATTAACTGCTAAGTAACTGTTAATTCCTTATTTTGTTTCTTCTTTGTTAAACCAAGCTGAAAATATGGCTTATAATTTTTATGAGCTTCAACAATTCAGCTCGACAAAATTGCTGACCATGTCTACACTAAACCATTTTTTTCTTGTTAGATTAACTGAAAATAATTTTTGATATGCTTTCATTTTAAAATTAATTAGACTCTTAATATTAACTTAGAATAACAAAATAGTATTTTTATTTTTTCTTTCTTCCTCATTTTTAAGTCAGTTGGAAAAAGCTATGAAACTGTTGAAAAGTTTGCATACATAACTGAAAATACATTCATTGACATACAAATTTGTGCACCAAGAAACAATTAACGTTTAGTAACGAAACTTAGCATGAAGTTGCATAATATTAAGCAAAGCAACATCCTTGTGTTAGACATACATATAGTTAAGAACTCAATCGATTTCGGCATCAAGCAGGTACATATCCGTCTTCATCAGGAACAAGAAATCTTCAAGACTGAAATGCAGTGGGCGCAACAGCCGTATAGGAAATACTGGATTGGACTTAGTCAATAACTGAACAGGATAAATCTTTGTGAATGTTAAAAGCTTTAAAAAATCCAACTGATCAATTGAAGAAGCTTTTTGAATAATTTTTGCTCACCCAAAGTCAAAATTGTGATTAAATTTCCAACTATGATTAACTATTCAAAACTTGTTAAATTTCGCATTTTCGTACATAAGATTCTTGCTCCTTGATATGTTGTCAGAAGGGCGCTCCACCTAGGTCCATCTGACATCTGTGAGAAGGTGCTACGACAAATGGACGAGAGATAGTCTGCATACGCGGAGGCCAGGCTCATGACGCCTTTGGCAGACCAGTACCCGAAAAGATCATTACAACATCCGACATGCACACATAGCTACAACAGCATCATTGTCTTCCATCCCGACACAGGCAACACTTCCAGTACTTGATTTTGTCTGAACCATCGCGATTCGCCTGCCTAAAAAATATATATAATTCCTAGTCTATTCCCTGTCCTACTTATGACAACCTACAAACGTCGTTCCCTTCTGGAGTGGTGTTACACTCGACGGGATCAGGACGCAACCAAATGGAGCCAAGTGGTCTTCAACGGCGAATCGAAATTTAGTTTATGCGATGATGATAGCCGTGTATGTGCATGGAGGCCCTGAAGTGAACGCCTCACACCTGTTTCCACTTTACAGCGGCACACAGCTCCAACAGCTGGTGCCGTCGTATATGATACTTGGTCACCTGTGATATTAATCCCCGTCACCCTGATAGCTGAGAAGTATGTTTGTGACATTCTTCAACCGCATGTGTTGTCACACATGACAGCTCCAAGAAAATGTTTTCCACTGGACAAAGCCAGGCCACAGACAGCAAGTGTATCA
>KK113427.1:76232-95552 GCA_000611955.2 Stegodyphus mimosarum
TCCGCCATATTACCAGCATTCGCTAACCTCCTTAGATTGGTCACCACTCAAGCATGTCTGCGATCACTTGGGATGGCAAGCTGAACAGCCTAGGAGTTTAGTTGAACTAGCGGCGTGCTTACAGAAACTGTAGAATAGGACGCTATACGAGACCTCAATGCCCGTCCATATCGCACCGTGTATTCATAGGGGTGGCCCAGCAGGGTACTAGAGCGAGCGTCCATTCATTAATAGTTTTTTCCCGTAAAACGTTTTCCTTATGCTTTCATCTTGTAATCGCATGTTTATATCAACGTTTCACTAACATATAAATCCTTTGTCAGAAAAGTTCTAGGTCAAAGGTCGTAAAAAAAACAGAAAATTGCATTTGCTAAGAAATGATCCTAACTACTATCAAAGTAATCCCCTTGGCTATCTATATGCAACTGCCAACGTTTTTGGAGGTCTTGGAAGCAAGCGGGAAAATTTTCTACTGCCATGCTTGCAAGCTCATTTGTCATACCCCGTTGGATGTCTGCAAGAATCTCGATGAAGCTTTCCTTTCAGTCACCTTTTCACTCACAGAATCAAGAAAAAATCAAAATAGTCTTTGACACAAATGTGGGATTATGTCTGGCTCTATACAATAGTGTAGCAGAAATTCTTCGTCTTCCCTCTTTCTGTTCATCTCTTAGTGAGTTAGAGACGATTCTTACATTGCGTTTGAGTTTCGCTAAATCTTCACC
This sequence comes from Stegodyphus mimosarum, assembly GCA_000611955.2. NCBI lineage: Eukaryota > Metazoa > Arthropoda > Arachnida > Araneae > Eresidae > Stegodyphus > Stegodyphus mimosarum. Next base: position 76,958 of record KK113427.1, read on the forward strand.
TTAAATCTTATGACACACATCACGATTCAAATTCAGTTCTGCTATTATACGCGCAGTTACACGACGGTTTTCTTGCAGTAACTGCCCTAAGGGCTCCACGTTTGCATCGGTATTGCATAGGCGGGTGACCAGCTCTGAGATCGTCTTGCACTGAATCTCTGCCTTCACGAAACCTTTTATGCCACTCGAAAACACTTCTTAAAAATGCCTCACCTTCATATGCCTGCTTAATCATATTCCACGCTTCACTAGGGGTTTTCCAAAGCTTAATGTGTAGAGTTTCCCTTAGTTATTTAACCTATTATTGAAATTATTTTTATCTTTCCTCAACTCCTCAACTTCCCCTCGAATTTTCTCGCGAAGATGTAATAACTTTAAAGTGAGGTGAAGCGAGTATTTAAATGGATGAATCGACGAGTTTATTCAGAGCGTGTTTTCGCTAACCAGCGCACGTTTCGTTTCTGACTTACTTGCTGTTACGCTAATAAATCCTGTTAGGTTTGTTGAGTCAACCTAAGTCCTAAGTTAGCCGTAATTTAACGTGCTAATCCAGCATTATTATTTTTAGATTTGAATTTGATTTATGTAACAACGTTTACTTTCCACCGTCGGGTTATTTTAAAGCGCGAAGTACGTGCCTTTCTGTTCATAGTTCAAAATTAATAAACGATTATTTTCCCCCTTCTTCTGTGCTGGTATTACTTCACACCTGTACGAGAATTCGCCAGGTTCATTATTAGGATCTAGATTAGTTTATGTAGACAACGAGAGATAGATCTTATAAACGCAGTTCACTCTTTTCTCACAATCAACATATATTGCGTCACCTTAACGAAGGCGATTACAATCCGAACAGTGTGCTGCTAAGCACAACCCTACCATCTAGTAAGTTTTCGTGGAAACATGGTAAAGATCATATCAAGTAAGCATACATACCAGGTAACATAAAAATAACATTTGTTCCTTGTTAGTACTGAAACTCAGAAATAAAGAAAATTGTCCTGGAACTTTTCTGACAAAGGATGTATGTAAAATTTCATTCGACTCACACAACTCTTTCTTTTGCGCGCAAATGTTTTTGGTAACGAATGTAATAACAGAGCTAAAAACATGTTTCACTCTCAGTTATATGCAGATGTCTGACTAAGCTTTATGAATAATTATTCTGAAATCAAAACTGATCACAGATTTACGCACGTGTATTTTTTTTCCAAATTGAAAGAATGACAATTAACAGTTGTTTAAAATTTTGTGCAGATTTCTTTTGAGTCTGCGTATGTTATGTTCAAAAATTGTATATAAGATGGTTTTATGTATTTTTGTTGGAATATTGCATAAAAGTAAATTTGACGTTTGGATACATAACATTTGTTGTGCCATTAATATTTATTGAGATGCTGTTGTTGTTCTGGTACCAAATGTTCTAGTGTTATGGTACCAAACGTTAAATACTAACTGTTACAATTAAAACCTGAAATTAAATAACTTGCCTACAATAATATCAAAACCAAAACTTCATTGCGTTGTGTTAACTTTTCCTTAAAACTAACCCGAACAACCCCTAAGACCAAGCAGGAGTACTGGTGTTAAGAACATTCACACAAGTCATCATAAGAAAAACTCTGAATAGAATTGCGTGGGATAGGAGATTTGTGTTAAGACTTCAAATTTATGTTAAAATACCTAGCGTACTTGTATATTCCGTCATGAGGAATATATTTTAAAATACTCAAAAGGATGTTAAAGGATTCTTTCTTGGCACATTTTTTTCTGAGAATAGTTGTAGAGACATTAGGTTATTTAGTAGCAGGAGACATGAAAAATATGCAATTCCTTCGCCGGGAATCGAACCACGGACCTCTGAAATACCGGCTCAGTGTGCTGACCATTACACCACGAAGGCACTCTAAGAATGTGGGAGATATACCTTATATACTCCCCTTTTTAAAGGGCGACTAGGGTTTTAGGGGACCTAGTCGCCAAATCCTGGGTGTGGAGAGTCATCATCCACAACCCTTTTAGTTCGGGCGCCAGTGTAGAGACATTAGGTTATTTCGAAGCAGGAGACATGAAAAATGAGCAACGCCTTCGCCGGGAATCGAACCACGGACCTCTCGGTTACGCGTCGAGCATGCAGACCACTACACCACGAAGGCATGCGAAGAAGGCGGGAGAAATACCTTATATACTCCCCCTTTTAAAGGGCGACTGGGGTTTTAGGGACCCAATCGCCAAATCCCGGTGGTGGAGAATCATCATCCACCACCCTTTTAGTTCGGGCGCCAGTGTAGAGACATTAGGTTATTTCGAAGCAGGAGACATGAAAAATGAGCAACGCCTTCGCCAGGAATCGAACCACGGACCTCTCGGTTACGCGTCGAGCATGCAGACCACTACACCACGAAGGCATGCGAAGAAGGCGGGAGAAATACCTTATATAGTATGCATTCTTATTTTTTGCAAATAATTTCTTGCGATTTGTTGCAAAATATAAGTAATTTTTCAGAACTCCATCACAGATATTTAGTGATAATATTCAATTATGAAACAAGGGAATTAACTTTGGGTCTCCAAAAATTTTGTATTAGCAATGTTTTTCTAGTTCAGATTTTCTCAACCATGCTAATGCCCTAGCTAAGGGCATGAAGTTTAGCTAAGCTAAACTAAGCACACGAAAGGGAAAGTATCAAATCTTAGGGAAACGCCGCTTAAAAATCAATATATCTGGAGCAGTGATATATATACGATGAGTTCTCGACCTCTCTCCTGCAGATACAACACATTATCTTTTAGCAGATAGTCATCTCTAACCCCTTTCTCGACCAGAGTTTTCAATAATTGAAGATACTCATTAGCTTCTTGCGCTGTTGCGATCTTAGTAGTGATTTCACTTTGCGAACAAGTGAACATGCACATAGCATGCCTACTTAATGCGTCGACATGTCTCATCAGTTGATTGGGTCTGTGGGTAACTTCATATTCGAACTCTTCGAGTAGTAGTGCCCATCTAGCTAACTTTGGTGTCAAATCGTTTTTTTGCATTGTCTTCTGAAATGCATCACAGTCTGTGACTATTTTGAAGTTTGTGCCTAAGAGATAACTTCGAAATTTTTTCAAGGCTTCGACGATCGCTAGCACTTCGAGCTCATAACTTGACATTTTTTCTTGTTGAGGTGATGTTTTTTTACTCATGTAATGGAATGGATGCAGCTGTCCATCATCTGAGCGTTGACGCAACACTGCACCGAAACCCTGACTACTAGCATCCGTATGTAACTCCAAAGGTTTTCTCTGCTGAAAGATGTGAAGTACGGGACTTTGGCTCAAACGTTCTTTGAGGTGGTCAAATGCCTGCTTCTGTCTTGGCCCAAATTCAAATTCGACACCATTGCGAAGCATATCACTCAATGGTTTCGCTATTTTTGAATAACCAGGTACAAATTTTCTAAAATAACCTGTGAGACCTAGGAAGCTTTGCTTTTGCTTAACGTTCTTAGGTTGAGGAAAATTTTTAATTGCAAGCGTCTTATTTGGGGACGGATCATTGTACTTTCTTCAATTAAATAACCGAGAAATTCAATTTTTCGTTTAAGGAATTGACATTCTTTAAAATTAATCTCTAGTCCATATTATGAAGCTACTTTTAAAACTCGTTTAAGTTTTTCTAAGCCCTCCTTTTCATCACGGGAAGGCATAATAAAATCATCCATGTAAATTACAATTGTGTTATCCCTTATTAATTCCCTGAGTATAAAGTAAATATAATCTCGGGGTCGAGGAGGAGTCTTCATCGTCTTTTCAAATCTTTATTATTTACACTTATATTACAAATACTATATACAACTATTCAAATTAAATGTTCTGGAATATTCACATAATATGCGCCGATATTATATGCCTGATTTCATACATATCCATCCTTGCTGCCGTCTAAAGGCATTCTGAATAAGCTAATAGGGTTGCCGTAATATCTGGCTCCCTTCAAAAGCCAGTGAAGAATTTTAATCTTCAACATCTTCCCCCCCCCCGATGAACACTTTGTTCATCAGAGGGTCCAAACATTAACAAAAATATTACTTTGTAAAATTTTAAACATTACAACAAAATTGTAATACTTACTTCGAAAACAATTCAAGTTAATCTTAACATGTTATTTGACTGGTAAGAACAATGAATCTAACAATACTGAAAAGCTAAATACGGAGCGGAGGAGGTACCATAAGTAACAGTTTTTAAACGATATTCTAGTTTTTCGTTAGGAGAATTTCTCCATACTATTCTTTGTAAATCAGCATCATAGTCAAATACTAGTACTTGTCGGTACATTTTTGCGATATCTGCATGAATGGCATATTTGTAACAACGGAATCGAATCAAAATATCAAAAATATCATCTTGCAATTTGGGACCAACCATTAATTTATTATTGAGTGATATACCCGATGATGTTAACGCAGAACTATCGAAAACAACTCTAAGAGCAGTTGTAGTACTATCCTTCTTTATTACAAAGTGATGAGGTAGATAATTGGTTTTATTTAATATTTCCTTTCTCTCATGAGGTGGTATTATTTCCATATGATTTAATTTTAAATATGTGTCCATCAACTCATTATACATTTCTCGATATTTTGGATTTCTTTAAAATCTTCGTTCAACACTGAGAAATCTTTTTATAGCCATTATTTTTGAATAACCCAAATTTTTATCGTCGTTTTTTAATGGTAACTTAACGCAGAATCTACCGTTTGGAAGCCTACTATAAGTTTCATAAAAGTGTGCCTCACATTTCTTTTCTTCCGGCGAGAGAAAATTTATCTGTTTAATGTCTTTAAGGTCCCAGAACTTACGCAATAAGTCGTTTAAATTTTCATTAACTGATTCAGAAACAAATAATACACTTTCGCTGAAACAAAAATTTTGAACGTCAAAGGAATTAAATTGCGATTCATTATTTGCATTTCCGCTGAGAGTGTTCCCAAATATAGTTTCAATACAGTACAGAACCTTAGAAATTTGTTTTTATTTCCAGTGTTTACATTCCAAAAAGCATCGGCTCCAATTAGAATGTCGACCCTTGATCCCAAGCTAGGAAAATACATATGTTCCAAACTTTCGCTTTTCCAGCATAATTTATTTATTATGTTGTTCGGAATAGTGACACATGCATTCGTGATGTTATCAGTTACTAAGAGCTCAAGGTCAATGCGTTTTTGCGAATCATCAGTATTTACTAGCTCTACCCTTGTAATCGGATAAATTTTTTCAGTTGGGTTTCTAGAACCGAACGTAAATACTTTTAATTTTTCTGTTTTAACAATCGGTAATTTCAATTTAGTTACCACCGCTTTGTGTATAAAAGACTTGGTGGAAGCACTATCTAATAATACAGTTACATTTTCCGAATTAGAAGGGGAATTTATTTTTGGTACACAAGTTTGTAACAAAACCTTACTTATTTTTTGATTTCCCGTATTTAAATGACAGACATTTTTCTGTAGGAGACCGATGTTCAGAACTAGAATTTACATTGGAAGCAATTTCAGTTGTTTTTGTTTTCGGCAGACAAAGTGACGTATGATGATATAATCCTTTACACCTTTTACACGGTTCAGTTTTGATTCTACACTGAGAACTAATATGAGAACTACGAAAACAATTAAAACAACGACCTTCTTTTTTCAGTTTTGTTCTTTTATCCTGCATGGATATATTACTACATTGAAAGGAACCGTGATTAAAATTACAGAATAAACAACTATATTTTAAATTAGTTGTAAATGCAGCTGCTGTTGGAATAGAATTATTTGATCTTTTTTTATTTGTTTCGAATTTGGAGAAATTTGTATTTTTAGCCCTCATAGAATTATATAACATTGATGTAATCTCGCGGCATTCAACTTCATCCTTAATGAACGCTAACAATTCTTGAACATTAAATTCCCTTCTTGATGATCGTTTTCTATTGAAATCTAAATTCATATCTTCGGGAATTAATTTCAAAAGAATCGGGCATAATAACTGTCCGTAAGTTTCAGATTCTACTTTTAAACTTTCGAGTGACCTAATATTTGTTTCAAGATCGTCGTACAAATTTCTTAATGCTTTAACATTGTTAGAACTTTTTACCGGTTCTAAATTCAATAACTTAGTCATATGACTATTTATAATTATGTCCCTTCTTCCAAATCTTTCTCTCAACAATTTAATACAATGGTCATAATTTTCATCAGTTAAGGTAAACCCCTTAATAGAATTTAATGCAGGTCCTCCCAAAAATGTCTTCAAGTAAGTAAATTTTTCGATTTTGCTTAGATTGCCATTATTATGAATGGCGTTTTTAAACTGGCTCCAAAATTCCAAAAAATTGCTGCATTCACCATAAAATTTTGATATTAACAATTTAGGCAATTTAAGAGTATTAAAATTATTTGCAACACTGAAATCATTATCAGTTTCTATGATTGACTCAACAGATCTTCTATTTTGTTTACTTTCGTTTTCAATAATGAAACGCGAGATTTTACCCTTGTATTTAACTATTTTTTCGGAGTATTCTTCGACTGCTACAACTTCAGTTTCTATATCCTTTACATCTGTTAACTTAAATATTTCTTTATCCAATGATTTAAAGCTACTCTCTTTCTCTAGTAGCTGATCTCTTAAATCCTTAATCTCATCTAATTTTACACGAATATCAATTATTTCATCTTTCAGTAAATTATCAATTTTACTGATATGTTTTGTGGTTAGAGATCAAATCGCTGCTCTTGATTTTTTATGTTTTTCTAATTCTGCCATTTTAAATTAACAGTTTAAACAAAATAAACTTGAGTAAATCAAAATCGAAACTACAGAAATATACTGTTCTTAGATCAATATGCATCAACAATGTTCTTCAGTTAACTATACCATCAATAACTGATATTTTCAAATCCATTAATATTCTTTAAAGTTCAAAAATAATTAATTTACCTCTTCAATGAGGTATCGAAGCCCCACGTTGGACGCCAGAACTAAAGTAAATATAATCTCGGGGTCGAGGAGGAGTCTTCATCGTCTTTTCAAATCTTTATTATTTACACTTATATTACAAATACTATATACAACTATTCAAATTAAATGTTCTGGAATATTCACATAATATGCGCCGATATTATATGCCTGATTTCATACACATCCATCCTTGCTGCCGTCTAAAGGCATTCTGAATAAGCTAATAGGGTTGCCGTAATATCTGGCTCCCTTCAAGTGCCAGTGAAGATTTTTAATCTTCAACAGAGTACATTATAGATAAATCTTAAAAATACACTAGGACTTGTGGTCAAACCAAACGGAGCTCTTAAAAATTCAAATAAACCTGCATGACAATATTTGGTACATTTTCATCGACTGAAACGTAGAAAAAACCACTTTTCAAATCTAAAGTTGAAAAAACTTTCGCTTGCCCCAAATGATCAAGCAATTCCTCTACCTGGGCCATAGGAAAAGAATCTTTCACTACTTTTTTATTTTCTACTAAATTATCAGACTATTGCAATTCGTGAATAAAACTGACGTTATTAACACTTGTTTTGTTTTTTCTTTCTGGTTCCTTATGCAATTCGCTTTGTTTACGTTTTACGCAATCTCTAGCGAAATGAAAATTTGCAATCTTTCCCCCGCAGACATAACATGATCTCTCTGGCGTCGACGAAATGACATGCTGTTTGCTTCGACGGAATGAGTCATGCTTAATACTTTGGTTTTGCACATTTGGCACTTTCGATTCGTTAGACTGAATACTAGGGTTAGGTATTTCAGACAATGATTTTCCTCGGTATGAGAAATATAAATCACATTCCCGCCCTAACTGGGTTGGATTAAACCATGTTTTGCCCTCGCGAACACCTATGTATTCTTTTGTTTTAAAATCCAAAGTTTCATACAATTTATCTGCAACAACTAAATCACATAACTTTTTAAAATCCTTTTGTGTTTCCCTGACCTGACAGTAGTATTCGAATGTTGCGGTCAATCGCGATGCAAACTGAACATGCGACTCGTTTACTGCGCTTTGAGTATGTTTAAAGGTGTTAAGAATCTCTCTCGGTGGCGGCTGAAATTCAGATAAAACAACTCTTTTAGTTTTTCGTAATCCGGCAATTCTTCTTCAGTGGCATGCGTTAAAACATTATTAGCTTTAACCCCTAGCAAATTAATTATTATCTCAGCTTGTAAGTCTTTCGGAACTTCTTTGGTGGCAAAAGCTTTTTCCAATGAAATGAAAAACAAATGCACTGCCTCTGGCCGCTCAGGAACAGAGATTGTAAGCGTTTTAACACTTTTTAGTAAATTTTCAACATTAGCGCGTTTCTTCTATCACCCGATAATGATTGTGATTTTAAATTTTCTAGCTTAATCTGCTTCTCAATTTGGGCTAATTTAAGACGTTCGATCTCTAATAGATAGTGTTCATTACTTGTTTTAGGCGTCCGATCCTCGGCGATCGATTTGACGACGGCACGAACAAATTCAACGTTCGTTTTGAAGACATCAGAATTTTCGATAATTTTTCTAATGTCAGCTTTTTTGGCATTTTCTGGAACATTTTCTCCAATTTTTTCAGCAATTGATTTTAAATCACTTTTGTTTGAAGTATTTAAGAAACTCATTTTAAAAACGAAACAGAAGTAGCACTATCTTGAAAAAAGAAAGGACGAAAAGTTTTCACAGTACCTTTGCTGAAGTTCGACGGCTTCCAGCCCCCATAGTTGTGGGAGTGACGTCTTATCAATAAATAGAGATCACTCCCACTCTTCAAAGTATCAGGTTTTATTCCTGGTTCACAGAAGAAAAGATAACGGGATGAGTATGTACAGATGGATTAAATATGTTTAGAAGAGGTATCACAACACAGCAGCTGACCACCTACGTGCGGTCACTTTGGATAAGTCCAAATCCGATCGCCTACGCGCAACCGGTAAGCGTCTAGTTGTAGCTCCTTCGCGAGCGTTCCGTCAGACCGCTTCTGTTGGACTTCTCTAACCAAGTGGGGATGTGTTTACCTGGAGAGTTCCTACCGTAGATGTAGATAGCGACATCTAGTGCTTCGTTGAGGCACGATTCCCACACTGATTTAGAGTTTCATGTACTTGCAGATAGATTGATCAGTAAATTCTGAATGTATTGATTCTACGATCGTTATCAATATGGTTAATAAAGAATATGTTTCTAAGGCCTGCTGATTGTAGACTATTCCTTAGCTTTTAGTTTTTGTTTTCCTTTTACTTTTTTATAAAACAGCATGCTATTCTGCAAGCTGTAGATGGAGAAAATCACAGATGACTGCATGGACAAATGTAGTAGATTAGAGCTACAAAATACTAACAATAGGAAGATTGCGAAATATGATAAAACCAAAGAAGCATAATAATAACAGAAATAATACTAAAACCACGATGTAGCAAAAAACAGTTAACACGGATAATTAAAAAATGTAGTTAAAAATAAAATAAAATAAAATAAAACAAAATGCAAAATTAATCTCGCCATTCCCTTTTCATCAGAGGAGCAGAATCATACTCAATTTATTTTATTCCAGTGGAAGCCATAAGATGAAATGGAAGAGATGGGAAATATCTGTAGAAAACAATGCAAATTAATTGATTACTTAACATTAAAACGAATGGTTCGAAAGATTTTCACCTTAACATTCTAATCTTTGCCATTTGGCCCTTAAAATAGCTGAATGAAAGTGGAAAAATAAAAAGTGGTACAAAGTCAGCAAAAGAAACGATGCGATACAAAAATGCAACGTAAATAAAGCAGAGCGTTTAGCACTTTTCAGCTAATATCAACTTTGTACGAAGTTCCAAATTGTGTCTTCATTTTGATATTTCCAGTCAGTCTGAATTGAAAGTCTGTACTAACAAAAACTAAGATATCGGCTGCATTAGCTTTGGTGGACATGGGAGAGCGCATTTTCAGGACAACTAAGTGATATTGATAGACTTAGCACTGCTTCTCATCTGGACCCTTGTTTAGAAAGTCGATTATCCTGCCACCTGAGGCCAACAATTGGTTTTCCTTTAATCCTTTGAGCTGCCAATATCATTCAGAACTTGTTGTCATAGTATAGCCTACAAAATGGCAACATTCATGGGAATCGGTTATTGGAAACATAAACGTATTGACTAGCCAGAAACTTGTAGTTTATATTCAAAGTTTACACATTCGAGCCGAACAATTACTCGATTTGCCTGGTAATAGAACCGTTTATGTATCGACATGCGTATTTTCGTTTATTTAATACCACACAGCATTTTTGAAGCGTTGAGTTTAAATATACTACAGAATTCCATTTGATAGCGGATTGTTATTACTTTCTCATCTTGTCTAAAGTCAAATTAAGTCTGAAAATGAGTTCTGAAACAACATAGAGAAAATAATCTATTCATTTAATATGAAAGAAAGATCGTTAGGTTATTCATAATAACTTTAATAACATATTTTTCTCTACCAGTTCCTTACTTTAAAACACATGGCCAGAAGCTGTAATTTTATGTTTTGTAATAAGAACTTGGAAAAACAATTCTGTTTAAACATTTTGATACCTTACATTCTGCTTAAGAAATTTCTAGATTTAAAATGTGATGAAAAAATATGCAATGTTTTGCGAACACGACATTATTTTTCAAAAATAAACAGCGTTGTTTAATAACTTTGCAGTATTGAACTTTCTTAGTGTTTTTCATAATACATTAACTGCGAAGTCTTACTTCTAGAAACACTACTAATATTTGAGTTACATCCGAAATTGCTGAAAACGACTTTTGTAAACATTGTTTTTGAACTTACATAAATAATATCTTAGATTTTGCATCTTTCTGACAGGATATTCTATAAATTGAGGAAATTGCTTTTTTTCTTTTTCTCTCGTTTAAAGTTTGATGCTCAATCCATACCCAAGTAGCACATGACGTAGTAAAGACATTGCAAACTAGTCCGAGAGGTTGCAAAGTGGTCGTGGTAACTTTTACGACGTCTTTACAACGCAGACGCAAAACTATTTGCCGTTGCATCTTGATCTTGGTAATTTGTCGACTTCGCTGAAACGTCGTGATTTGACCGCTTTTAGACTTAAACGTTTTAGTATTTTTTTCATAGTTCATCAGTGTTACTTTTAGAATGAAAGAGACTAAATCTGCCCTTTCAAGAATCTGAAGTCCGCATTAGATTTGCTTTGTAATGTTCATTACTTTATTTCATCTAAATGTATTAATCTACTGTAGATGCATCTAATGAAATATATCTTTAATATAAATACTTTTGAATTATTAAATTTAATTAGTACTAAAAATACCCGCTAAATTATTGTTCAAAATTTTGTTAAAATAATTGTCAAAATATTTTGTATAATATTACAGCAAAATATTTAAAAATGAAAATAATCTATAAAGTAAGTTATTCATTTATGCGCTTTTATACATTTAAAAAAATCATATTTCCGAAATCAATGCAAATCTAATTGTTTGCAGATCACATGTTAGCAATTATTTCACTACTGAAATATAACTTTATTTATTATTTTTGAATTGAGGGCGAATTTATTTAAATTAATATGCTGACATAATATGAAACATTTTACCGCATACAGTGCAAGAAGTTCTAAGTTTTACTTTGTTAAATTCATTATTTGAAAAATAGAGTTCTTAATGTCAATTAATTCAACTGAAAATTAAATAATTCAAATATAACTTGCTGCACGGAAATTACATTTCTAATTGTTGAAATCATTATAAAGCACAACCGTAAAGTTCATTAACTGTAACACTCTATAACTATTTCACTGAGAATTTCATTCCTAGGAATGAACTTAATACAATACTCTTTTTATTCCAAACTGAACTTTATTCCCTGTTATATTAATGCTATAAAATCGAATTGTATAAAACAGAAAACATCTCGGGTTATAATTTTAAACACATCCTTCATATTCGTCTTATCAACTGAAGAGACACTTAAGCGCGTGAGACAGACAGACGGACGTGTTTATAGCGCCATTTTTCATTTCTAAGCACAGTTGCAGATAAATTAAACAACAGCGATAGATATGCGTTAATCTTAAATAATATTTATTCTCCTAATACCACTCGCATTCAGCAAAATTATGATGAGTGTGTAAGGTTTTAGTTAAACTAACCAAGTTTTATTTTAATTTAAATCTTTTCTATCTCCTCTCTGTTTCAACTTTCTGTCAGAAGAAGCGCGCGTTTTTAGCTTATGCTAATTTTGAAGTACAGCCAAGCACTATTTAAGCCAGAGGTAGAAACCTCTCGGTGTGTGAGAGCTCAGACTCAGATCACGGTCGCGCCGCTCAACGTTCGTCTGACCAGTTAGCAGCTTAAATTTTATAAGCCATAGTGCTTACCACGTGATTGCATTGTAAAACAAATTAAAGTGCGGTAGTATTTAGTATACCTTGCTACGCACCCTTTTCGGTAGAGGCCAACTTCCGCGAATTGCTCTGCGAAGCAAAGTTTAATTTAATTTCTATTTAGGTATTTATTTTAATTTATTTGATTGTTAAGTTCGACCCAAGAGCGGTCTTTTACGTTCTGTATAACCCAAGTGCGGTCTTTTACGTTCTGTATCTCTCCCAAGCTGGGAAGTTTGTATTTAATAGTGATTTAATAAAAGAGGATTTCAAATCCCTTCACGTGCAGTTATTATCCAGCCCAGCAGATACATCAGAACATAGCGTACCTTCCGCTCCCTGTTCCAGTTCAGGACTGAATATTGGAGGTTAAGAACCCTTTACAGAATTTACCATGTTCTCCAAGAATACACACAGAACACTAAGTCCTGACAAGTGAAGCTTGCTAACTGTACTGTGAATTATTCATAAAACCGGCGCGATATTTTGTAAGATCCAGTTTATTGCCCTTGTGTATTAGCAGAGGTAAGTACCGTTTGCATATAAAAAATATTTTTTCAAATAGATTTTACTTGAAATGATGTTAATTTGATAGATTATGTTGTTTTCTTTCCACTTCGAGCTTTGCACTGATTGTGATTTCTTGTTAATGATGACTGATTAAATGTTGGAAGCGAAATGCCGTTAACGAACCTCAAACGGCTATAAAATATTCTTTTTTCCGGAAGTTATAATATTAGATTACCTTTCACCATAATTATTAATTGCTGAATTTATATTAATAATCAAGTTAAATTAAAATCTCAACATATTAAATTGATACTGTCATGAACGTTTCAGGTGACTCTAAAGAACTAATTTGTTTCTTATTTTAATTTTCTGAAACTTAAATATTTCACAATGAAATGCTCTTATTAAATAATTTTTCGTCAAAATTTTCATTGATAAATTTTACTTTTTAAAACATTGCTCTAACTTTGAGATGGAGTTTGTGGATTTACACAATTGCTACGATCAATATAAATAAATTTTTATAATGGATAAACTTAACTTCTTAGTTGTGAATAATTTAGCATTAATTTTTATATTGTTAAGGGTTTACAGTTACATAGTCTTTGATTAATATTACATTTTTCAAATGAAACGTTTTCAGTTAGACTTTATGCATTTAATGAATGGCTGCGATTAAACAAAGACTAACATTTTTATGGTGCATAATTAACCATTTTGTATTATATTTTTATAATTTTATTATTGCATGGATTTTGACTGATATCGTTATTTTTGGAATTAAAAGAAAAAAAGTTTACTTATGTTCATAATATATGGTAAAGAAGCTTTATCAGGACTGAGTGTTCTGCGAAACATGGTAAAGTCTGTACTAGGGTTCTTCTTCTCAGGTCCTGAACTGGAACAGTGAGCTGATGAAATGTAAGCTTTGTTCTGATGTACTGCTGGGCTGGATAGTAACTGCACGTGAAGGGATTTGAAATCCTCTTTTATTAAATCACTATTAATTTACAAACTTCCCAACTCGGGAGAGATACAGAAAGTAAAAGACCGCACTTGGGTCGAACTTAACAATCAAATAAATTTAAATACTAAACCTAAAATAGAAATTAAATCAAAGTTTGCTCACAGAGCGATTCGCGGAGATTGGCCTCTACCTAAAAGGGTGCGTAGCAAGATATACTAATACTAACGCACTTCAAATTGTTTTACAATGCAATCACGTAGTAAGCACTATGGCTTATAAATTTAAACTGCTAGCTGGTCAGGCGAACGTTGAGCAGAGTGACCGTGGTCTGAGACTAAGCTCTCTCACACTAAGAGGTTTCTACCTCTGGCTTAAATAGTACTTGGCTGTACTTCAAAATTAGCATAAGCTGAAAACGCGCGCTTCTTCTGACGGGAAGTTGAAACAGAGGTGATAGACAGATTTAAATTAAAATAAAACTTGGTTAGTTTAACTAAAACCTTACAGCTTTTAAAGTAATAATTTAATCAGATTACCACAATCAATGTCCGCCTATTTGTACTTCAGTGCCGCTTCTATTCATTATTAATCTTTAAATTTTATTGTGTTTACCTAATTTGCGTATTGTACTTTGTGAGCTTCAAATGACATATTGTCTCAGTGTGTTGAACTGTAAAGTAGTAAGCGCGTTGTGTTATGTTTTCAAGTAAGTTTACTGTACAATAGTAAATACATATGCACAGCTCTTCGGCTAGTACCATGAAATATTGGGTGCAAATGTTTTTGTTTCAGTTTCTAGTATTGTATAAAATGTAACAGTTTCTAACAAGTAGTCGCTGAGCCAACATTCTGATAAGCACATTGTATATTGATTGTTATATTGTAGTATTCGCCATCTTATTTCAGTGTATGTACAGTATTCCATTAAATGTGTGTATATCTTGTATTCTATTAACGTGGGTATAACAGTTAGTTTAATGTTGTATATTGGTAAGTAAGTGTGATGTATAATAGTAGTTTTGAACCAGACATGCTTGGTTGTAGAACTTTGTAAATATATATTGAAATGTATTGTTGGATTTAATGTTTTGAATTGGCTCCTCATCCTAGCTCTTCTGCAATATATTATCTTCCTAATTTTTGCAGTGATTGTTCCCAATGTCTAGTGTCCTTTTGATTAGCTTTAGCGTTACATTTCAGCGTCATGTATAGAATTGCTCTTCAGATACGCGCACTGTCTATGGTGTATTTTATTTGTAGTATCAGCTGTACTATGTCAGTGTGTTGTTCAGTATTTTAGTAATGTGTTGCATAATTTGTTTTTTAGTAATATGTAGAATAATAGTAAGTGTTTAGTTGTCTGATTGTAAGCGTCATGTACAGAATTGTCTACTTTTCTGATACGCGCACTGTATATGGTGTGTTTTATTTGTGGTATCAACTATACTATGTCAAATAGATGTTCAGTATTATAGTAACGTGTTGCATAATATGTTTTTAGTAATGTATGGAATAATCGTAAGTATTTAGTTGTCTGGTTGTAAGTCAGTGGGATGTATAACTGCAAGCTTGAAAGCAGAATTCCTTGCTGTACAGCTATATAATTACGCAAAATATTATGTATATAATTTTCACTGTGATGTTTCCATAAAGTGCGTAGTTTATAGCCTTATATTTCAGTAAATTCATTTTCTGTAGGCAAGCCAAATTCTTTTTTATCGCTTTCCGTTGTTAGTCTTAAATTTTGCTGTGTTTTTCAAATAAGTGTGCTGTATTTTGGGTGTTTTAATTGACATATCCCCTCAGTGGGTTGTACTGTTAAGTAGTAACTGTGTTGTACACTGTATTCAAGTAAGTTCGTTGTATAATAGTAAATATATATGTAGAACTCTTCGGCGACTACCATGGAATATAAATGCTTAGTTTCAGTATCTAGTATAGAGTACAAAATTTCAACTTTAATGTAACAGTTTCTAACAAGTATTTGTAGCCGCAGAGTCATCTTTCCGATCAGCACATTGTATATTGAGTGTTTTATTGTAGTATTTGACTTGTTATATCAGTTTACGTACAGAACTCTATGGACTATAAGTATAATAACTTTATGGACTATCTATTATAACTCTGGGAAGACTATTAAGAAATATTTGTTTGTTAAGATTGTGCACTTAGTTTCAAACTGCAGTACATGAAAACAATAAATTCATTTGATGTTCCTTGAGAAAACTTGTTTTGCCGGCATTGATAATTTGTAAGAATTTTGATATTAAATACCTTTAATAGAATTCTGCATTTATATATTTTTATTATAATTAAATAATGTAATTGTTTTGCAACATTACTTTTATTCTTATCGCATAATAAACTGCTGAAAACTAACAACTCTTGTTACTGGTGTTTTACTTTAACGCAGTATATTTGTTAAAAAGCGAATCGTATTTAATCTAATGTCGCAGTTATTCGTAAGGATACAAAATAACCATTCTTTATAGAATGTTATTTTTATACTGAATACTTGCAATGTAGTGTCAGGTTCGTAAGTATTAATTTCTCTTGAATATTTGGCTCTTTAAAATTATGTTTGTTTATTCTTCAGAGAAAACATTGTATTATCTTCTGGTTTTCAGGAAATGATAAAATATTTAAACTTTAGAAAAATAAAAGAAACATACAATTTTAATAAAAAAGAAAAAAAATATTAATTATTAAGCTTATTTTTCTGCATAAATCAATATGTAACACAAAGACATAATAACGACGTCTTCACAACTGTTGCAAAAAGGTGGAATTTTGCGAACATTTGAGCGTCATTAAGAAGTCGTGATATGACGTTTTAACTCCATGCATTCACAACCGAAATATAGCCTGAGAAAGACGCAATAACGACGTCTATGCGACAAAAATCTCATCTGCAAAGTCGTAATAAAGACATCTTTGCAACGGTTGCAAAACAATGGAGTTTCACGGACATCTGGGTGACATAAAGACGACATATTGCAACGTTTTTGCAACATCATCTGTGACGAGTTTGCAACGTCATTGCGACGTTACCGTGCTACTTGGTCAAAAACCATGTTTAGGAACTTAACTCTTGGGGAATTTTCAACTAATAGTCTAAGTTAAGAGAGCTTCAAAATTTCATTTTAAAAATATGTATACCAGAAGAGAAGAAACTAATAAATGATAAATCATTAATTATAAGACAGCAAATACCAAAAGCAGAAAGTTTATTTAATACTTGCTTTAGTACTTTATTTAATACCTGCCTTAGTATTTAATACCTGCTTTAGTTTATTTAATACCTGCTTTAAATTTAATTTAGCTGATATTATACATGAAATTGTTTGAGTTCAGGAATTAGATTTTTACATTCACCAAAATCTGTAACTATTAGTTAATTTTCTGAATTTCATTTTGGCTTTCCTCAAAGCATTTAGAAGCTTATTTCACAATTTTTTGTCCATTCCCTTCTAGTTTGTTTACAAGGTATTTCTTCCTCCTTCCAGCATGCCTTTGTGGTGTAACGGTAGCACACTCGGCGCGTATTCGAGAGGTCCATGTTCTATTTCTGGCAAAGTATTGTACATATTTCATGTTTTCAGCATCAAAAATAACCTAATGAATCTACAGTGGCCTCCGAATTAAAAGGTGGTGCACAATAATTTGTCAACACCGGGATTTGGCATTTGGGCCCCCTAACCCCCAGTTGCTCTTTCAGAGGGGGATATATCAGGTATTTTCTCCCCCTTTCCAGCATGCCTTCGCGGTGTAACGGTAGCCCACTCGACGCGTATTTGAGAGATCCAGGTTCAAGTCCCAATTAGGGTATTGAATCTACAGTGGCCTCCGAATTAAAAGGTGGAGCACAATAATTTGTCAACACCGGGATTTGGCATTTGGGTCCCCTAACCCTTAGTTGCCCTTTCAGAGGGGGGATATATCAGGTATTTTTTCACTCTTTCTAGCATGCCTTCGCGGTGTAACGGTAGCCCACTCGACGCGTATTTGAGAGATCCAGGTTCAAGTCCCAATTAGGGTATTGCTCATTTCTCACGTCTCCTATTTTAAAAAAAAACCTAATGATTGTTCATGCGGCGGAGCTGAAATGATTTTTTTATTTTGCTATTTATTATCTTATTTCATCTTTTTAAATTATATATTTTCAATGTGGTAAGGATACGGATAAGGAGCGGGGGACGTGGGCACTATGCCTCTACCATATGGTTAATTAGTACAGCACCTTGTCTACCATAATCTAGAGAACCCTTAAGACAACACAAATTCAAATACGTGACTACATAATTCAAAATGAATGATTGATTACAAACAGTTGTAGTATACCTTGGCAATAAAAATTGTTGCATTTGTGATGATAAAAATACAGTACAGTATGATGAAAATGCAGTATAGGATGATAAAAATACAGTTACAGCAGATTACGGTAATGATAAATACATAGGTATGGACTAATATGTTTGCAGTGAATTACACTGAAATATTATGCCAGTTAAAAATAGATGTACATATAACATGATACAGTTTAAATAGTTGTAGTACACCTTGGCAATAAAGATCTGTTGCATCTGTGTAAATAACAGGTTACGATACATTTAACATAATACGATGTAATTATGCAGTTTTCAATATGGTATGAATTATTTTCATCATGGGGGTAAGAAAGAGAAAACTTGCCTCTTCCA
>KK113427.1:95569-108633 GCA_000611955.2 Stegodyphus mimosarum
TTTGTTCAGGCGAAGCAGCAGTGGTCTTTCTGCTTTGGGTATTTGTTGTCTTATTTCATTTGTTTAAATGATATATTTTTAGAAAAGGATGGAAAAATTTTATCATGGAGGTTAGATAATGCCTCTTCCTCCAGAACGTTTGTTTCTTAAAAGAGAAGATATCACGTCAGTCTAACTTGCAGTTATCTAGAGATTTTATATAAATCCAAAATCGCTCAGTGACTGAATTTTGTGCATTTGCAAAGTTCAGACTGAATTATTCTCTTACATGTATATTTATTTTCTGAAGTTTAGAGAAATACGGTTTTAACTTCTGTCTCAATTTTTGTTTTTCATTCCAGAAGTTAATATCTTCACAAGCGAATATACAGCTTTTTATTTTATATCAGCTTGTTCATATCAGCACAGTTTATATCAGCTTTTTATTCCTTGAAGGAGATTTCCCCTCAGTCTAACTTTGAATTGCCTAGAGATTTTATATAAATCCGAAACCACTCCGTGATTGAATTTTGTGCAGTTTTAAAGTTCAAATTAACATGATTCTCTTACATGTATATTTATTTTCTCAAGCTTAAAGAAACACATTCAGTCTCAAATTTTTAAGTTTCTGAGTTCTGAAGTTCTGAGTTTCTAAGTTTCTGAGAAATAAATTACGTCTCAAATTTATGGTTTTTCATTCAAGACGTAACATCTTCACAAGCGAATATGCATCTTTTTGTTTTATAGTAGCTGACTGTTTTGAAATCACAATGAGCAAAAACGCATTTTATAAACTTATTTCAGTTATAGTATTTTCAGAACAGCATTTTGAAATATAAGAAGTCAGGAAGTTTGAAAGAGCTGATACTCGAACCTTAGCAATGAAAAGTTATAAATCGTAGTTTATTATTCTCACATTACCGCTTACGACAAATAGTAACATTTAGTGAAAAACACTAAGCTTGCCATCATTCACGTTCATTCTTAAAACAGAAAGGTTTCAAAGAACACAGAGGAACTTCGAATCAATGATTCGAAAAACATTTCGGTTGACGTAATTAAAAAAAAGTTTATATTTTTTCATTGATAATTAATCCAATGCTCGTACAAAATTGCTCATTGGAAAATAATTGCATTTGTGTCACCAAAATGTTAGACAAGATGCCATTTGTAATACACACGGAGCTCCTCATAAGCCGAAAGGCATAAGTGCCTGATTATGTTACAAAGGCAGTTTTAGATACACCCTTTGGATTTCATAGCTTTCTGAAAGCACCCCGAGGTGAGATCGAGTGTGGTTATAAATTTAGTTGATTTAATTTTTCTTTATAATTTCTTCGATTATAGGCAGTGGGTACACTGTGTATTTACCTAACCTATTTAGCTTTCTATAGTCAATAGCAAATTGCCACGATTTGAAATTAGTATGAGACCAATAATTATTTTTTCTACATCACACTACCGGACTAGCGTACGCGCTACTGATAGGTGTGATTATCTTATTTTAGAGCATTTGCTGAAATTCTTTTCAATTACTTTTTCCTTCACGCGATCGTATCTGTAAGGTTTTCTTTCAACTTAGTTCTATTTTATGCTAAACGACTGGCTTCTCAGAGAATAAATTAGAAAAATTTCTAACCAATTCCTCTAATTTTTTTTTCTTCAGACTGCATGTGATTCAGGTTCAGCTCATGTGGTTCCACAGCTTCCTCGTGCCCGGGTTTCATTTGCTACTTTAGTGTTTCTTCTTGGAAGTTGAGCTCAGCTCCAGCTGGCTGGAGGAAATTTGTACCTAGAATTACCGAAACCTGCTAATTTCCAAGAACAAAAAATATAGTTTTTTGAGACTCATTTTTAACTTGGACGTTAAATTTGGCTTTGCCTGTACATGTGCACTTCTTGGCCTGCAATGCAATGACTTAAATTCTACGCTAAATATTCGATATCTTTTAAAATGTTTTTGAAAAAAATATCAGAAATAAAATTTGCTTGCGCCCCTGTGTCTAATGAGGCCTCTGTTGGCACATTATTTAGCAAAATTTGAATGATTAGTAAGGCCAATTTTTTTATTACCAGTGTGTTTAAATATAATTTAATTTTAATTTTCACGCTAGCGGGGTACTGCACCTTTCTTTCTTCAGCACCCCGTATTAGTTTAACTGCCGTTTTTTAGGATCTTGTGGCCTAATTTGGAGATCGTCTAATTTTTGTTCTTACCTTGAAATTTTTTTCCGCCTTTCCCAAATCGGCCTACGAAATAGTCCGTATAATCTTTGGTCGTAACTTATTGTACGCATATTTTCAGTTACCCTTCGACTTTCAAATTTAACCGTCAGCTCAGACAATTATTCCGAGGTGCTCAAGTTTCCCAATTCGATAAAATCTTGAATATAATGCAATAGTCGGGGCAAAATAATCTGAGCGATTTCTGCGTGGGGCCTTTTTCCGTGCAGAAATTAGTGATTTGGACCTTGCGTAAAATGACTTTAGTTAATTGAAATTTTAATTGATTTTATTGTACAATTTTGAGTATTTTAGTTTTAATACTAGTTTAAATTGGTACTTAGTTTACTACAATTTGGATTCGAGCTTTGCTCTATCTTTAACCACTTCGAATTCTTTCACAAGGAAATTTTTTAATCTCAAACGTATGCGCCTGGCTGCCTATTTCACGCAAAAAAATTTTCTGATCCCTTTGAACTAGCTTAGTGCCTGTTCTCATAAAGTGGTAGTCGCTGTCTGCGCTTCCGGGCTATCATCTGCGCTTCCGGGACGGGTACAGCAAAACGTGATTGTACAGCTCTTTCAAGAAATTAATGACCAATGTCTTTCCGTCGAATGTCACAGTGAGTTTCATGGAGGCCGTATTGTGTTTACACGAAAGCCAACCCCTTCCCTTTGTTTTACAAAAGGCAGTGGTGCCTGAGACGTTCTGAGGCCAGCTCAAATGTTGCTTGATTTTCGGCCATTAGTCTGGATTTCTTCGGGCGCCACTTATAGGATCTAACATTTTTTGCTATCAAAGTGTCTAGATCTCAGAGTGCGACCTGGAAACTTTTCGCACAGGCGTGAAAATGAATGTAGCAGGGGAAGGTGTAAATAGCCTTTTTATTTATCACAACTCTTTAACAGAAAGGCACGGATTTCGTGCTAACAAAAACACCGACTACTTGCAGTGAGAACTTAAGGTAAATTTAGCAACAAATTCGAAACATAAGAAGTAGTGCTAAACTTCATAATTTACACTGGTGTCCAAAAATTAAGAACGAAGTCGAAAAATTAGCATATCAGCTGAACGAAGAGGCAGAGCGGAGAGAAAGACCAATCAGGAGATTAAGTAAGGTGATGTACGGTAGCACATGCGCAGATATGCAGGTAGACGTAATGGGGGAGTGTCTGAGTAGTATAAAGCATGTTGTCGGTGTAAGATCAGTATTTCTGGCAAAGAGATTGCACGCCGTATAGCAGTTAAAATCACACCGAGTTGCTGCCTCAGCGAGAAATGGCGAATAATCAATCTGTTAGACGACATCTGGATGCTTTTACCCGAGGTCGAATCATTGGGAAGTTGGAGGAAGGCCGCAGTGTGACAAGTGTGGCTGCATAGTTCGGAATTGCTCACAGCATCGTTTCACGACTTTGGAGACAATTTCAAACTACAGGAACAGCTATCCGGGGGTTTAGTAGTGGTCGTCCACGAGGAACCACACCCGCAGATGACCGGTATATTGCCTTACAGGCCAGAAGAAACAGGCGGCAGACAGCGGGAGAAATCGCTAGACACACGACACAGGCGACTGGACGACCGATATCGCGTTTTACCGTGGCCAGAAGACTGCACGGTGGTGGTCTGTTTGCACGACGCCCTGTACGGTGTGTACCTCTAACGCCTGCCCATCGGAGAAGGCGTTCTCTGTGGTGCCGGGAACACCGGAATTGGAGAGACAATGAATGGGGACGAGTACTCTTTACAGATGAGAGCAGATTCAGTCTGAGTAGCGATTCTCATCGCATACTCATCTGGAGAGAGCGGGGAAGCCGCAATCATCCCTCGAACATCATTGAAAGGGACAGGTATGGAGGTGGCGGTGTTCTCGTTTGGGGAGGCATCATGCTTGGTAGTCGTACAGACCTTCACATCTTCGACGCAGGTTCAGTCAACGGGACCCGTTATTGTAACGAGATTCTTCTTCCATATGTGCGTCTTTTTAGAGGCGCTATGGGTCCGCAGTTCCTTTTCATGGACGACAATGCACCATGTCATCGCACAGTAGCTGCCGAACAGCTCTTAGAGAGTGAGGATATTGAACGTATGGATTGGCCGGCACGATCTCCGGATCTCAATCCCATCGAGCATGTATGGGATTTTCTAGGCAGACGCTTGGCAGCTCGTACCTTACCACCAGTAACGATTCCGGAACTTCGATTGGCGTTGCAAGACGAATGGGCAGCAATGCCTCAACAACTCATTGACACCCTCATTCTCAGCATGGTCAGACGCTGTGAAACCTGCCTAGAAGTCAGAGGAGATCATATCCCCTATTAAAGACCGGATGTTTCTTGCTGAACACCCATCACAGGGATGTTTCGGCCTTCAGTCGCATTGCGCTCCATGCTACTTTTTCAATAAAGCTTCTTTTTATCCCTCTGATTTCTCTTTTAGTAAGTGTTGCTTACATTACTCATGTCCTTACGTATTGGGGATCTTACGGTATTAAATGTGTTGATTTGGAAAGCTTTTGTACAAAGTTATACTGAAAAAACTGTCCTGTCCTTAATTTTTGCACACCAGTGTAATTTAACATAACAGGCAGACTCGGCAACCTACGCCGGTGGTAGACTAACTAAACTGCCAGAATACGTGGCCGCTACTGACAACAAATTTTAGGCATTCCCGGTTCCGCGAACTGAATCGCACTACAGGTCCTTCCCCCCGCAGAACCGGAGCCGGGGTTGAACCCCTTTCCCGGAACATTGGAGAGGTCGGCGCAACGCACCCAATTTGGGGCGTCACTGATCGTAAATTTGCTTCATTTCCCAGCATACCCAGGGAGTTACCCCCGGGTTACTAGAACCTCCCTGCTCTAAGACATGCCGAACCTCGGGCCGGCCAATAAATGACCTTTGGGGAGCCCCCAGAACCACTAGGTTCATAATTTGTGTACACCCGTGGCCGAGACTGCCTAGGTACAGATCCTAGCCTGTAGCTTCACAGAGTTTTCTACCTGGAACCCTCGGAGGGGGCCGTTACTAACAGCTGGAGGACAAAAGAGCAAACGCGCGCTATACTAGAGAAATCATGTTCTATTCGATTCATCCGTTTAAATATTCTATTTCACCCGCTGAATTTGCATCCTGGCGAGGAAATGGGAAGGGAAGTAGAGAATTCAGAAAAGCTACCAAAATTAAAATAACTCTACAATTCGTCATATGTATCTGTTATGTAGCGAAATTAAGCTAATTTATTAATTAATTCATTTATATTCCAAATTATGCTACACAATGTGCATTTTATTTAACCTCTGTGTTAATTTGTTTTACTTTTAGCTAGAGTTTTGTACTTAAAATAGTAAGCTCGTTACTTTCATTTTCGGAACTCGCTTGGCAGTAGACAATGGAAATAGGTGTGATTTTCATGTTATAATGTGGAATTAAAAATACTTTATTTAAGTTTACATATTTATAACTTATACTAGAAGAAACAGAAAAATTTGCATTTTAATTTAAAAATACTTTCAAGTTGATAGCTGAATTAATTTGTGAAATATGCTCATTTAATTAACAAAATTTTATAGCTTTTGCTGGATTTTTGTGAGGGGGGCTGAATTGCTTAATTTGTTATTTTTAAGCTTCTTTGAGGCGAATTAAGGTGAAGGTCACTTCGGACATCCAGTGAAGTTCTAGGTTTATTTGTTGTTTACATTCTCCAGGTGTTTTGTTTCTGGCTATGCGGGGAAACGGTGTTGAACTAATGCTTTGAAAAGTGAGAAATTTTATACTGTTTTCTGTGGGGCGTTATTGCCAGGAATTGTCACCTTTTTGAGTGAGTTTTGGCGCCGTTGGTAAACGTTAGTAACAAAATGCCGGCGTACTCGATTTTTCACACTCTTGCGTTTGGCTGTGCAGAATCAAAGTAGCAAAGAGGGGCAATAATATGGTTCTCTCTGGATGCGGCTGGGTGCCTTCGACCAATTTTTCTGATTATCCTGTTTACTCTGGAATGAAATTTTGTCATACTACTACACTATCAGGTAACATGAGCTTCTGCACCATGGAACTATGATTCATCTCCGTCTTAGTACAACTGTTAATCCTCGACATCCTTTCGACAGAAACCAGACGATGCTTAGCTGAAGATTGCAGTTTCATCATGACCTTCACATAGCCATTTGTTCCTCTTTCGTAACCTGAAGATTCAACTCAGATGTCGCCTTATTCATCTTCTGTCGCACCCATGTTCGTGGAGCTGAGGACACATTACTGGAAGAAGCCATTATTCCTCTCTAGTGAAATTCCACGTCTTGCCGGTTGACCAGTTTTGCCTCACCTTCCCGTCCGTGCCGAAAACGTCCACCTGCCTTCTGCTCAGAGACTTTGATGTTTCCTCGTTATATAAATAATTACCTTAATACGGTTTCTGATGCTGTCACCTGTTTGGATTTTCCAGAGATAAGTTCTTTTCCTCTTGGTGAATTTTGTTGAATAATTAAATTTAATTCAAGTAATTAATTCGTTTCAAAATGAAGTTAGAAAAATGTATGTTCAGGTTAATTCATTTAGCTTACGGCTGTTCTTAAAATTTACGATCAAAAACAATTCTTTCATTTGCTGAAAGAGTAGGGATTACCTGGATGAAGATAATTCTGGTGTGTAATAATATTCTCTATAATAGTATTCAGGTATTTAAGATAATTCTGGTTAATATCGAGAGATGCAATATTATGTGATTATAAGTGCAATGAGTTAATTATCCATTAATTTCCATTTGTAATTTTAAGATATGCTTGGTTTTAATATTAATATGTTAAAATATGTTATAATGTACAATATTTGTTTTGACTTCTGGGAGTATCATCATTATATGCTAATAGTTTAAATTAATTTTAAAGGTAGAATAAAAGTCTGTTTTACTCTATAAATTTAGAATGATGTTTTATTTTATTGCTTTGTCTGCTTAAACTTGATTACCACCAGTTATCATTGGGGTTGTTCGGGTATTTAATTTAAAAATCACAACACAAAATTAACTGATTGATATTTTTGACTAAAGATGCTTTAATGCACTAACCACTAAAAGCACTGGTTTTTATTTGGCGCTCTTCAAAGGCACAAATATAACATATCGGTTACAGTCTTTGAGTACACTAACGCAATATGTTCCGCATCTGTCCTCTTTTTGAAACTAGAGTGAGACCTTGGTTTGGCTATTGGGGTTGTTTTTACAGCTTGAGAAAACCTTTTCAGGAAAGATTTTTCTCTTGTGTTTTGTTTAATACCGATGTTTACTACCATTTCAATTTTTTTATCTTTCATTTATTTTAGTTTCGAGCATCGTTTCCAGTCACTTGAGTTACGATAATATCATGTAACGCTTGATAAATCCTTCTAGTTTTCCTGTTCTTGAATTTATATGCCTTATCTTCTTTAAGGATGACTTTAAGTTCATTCCTCTGAATGAACATAAAGTACACTTTGAAGCTTCTATATGATTCGATGATTCTTCTGGGCTGTTCGATAAATTTAGTCTTTACTGATGTATTCATAAATTCAATCATTATTCTGAAAATATCAGAATCAATTCTCTAAACTGAATTATTCGTTTTCAATTCTCTAAACTGAAATTCTAATTGGCTATGAAATTTAGTTAATGCATTAAAAAAAATTAAAGCAAAGCGAACTAAAAAATACATTCAAAGGAGTTGTAATGTTCGAAAGTAAGTAGTCATATATATATAGATATATTAAAAGTAAAGAAAACACGTTGGAACACGAACATAGTCGTTCCAAAGTAAATACTGAGTGAGGGCCACATTGTTTAACAACTGAATTAAAATAATGATTCAGGCGGTTGAAGAACAAAAATAAAACATTATTTGTACGCAATAGTGAAGCGTAGAAATACAATATGCATGAAATCCAAGGAAAAAACGAAAAATCCGTAACCCCCAAAATGTTTTGATGTAAATTTAAAAATCATATATATATACGAAATATTTCATAGCAAAACGTTTTGATGGCCCACCAGCTGCCGAGCGGTATAGGCGCTAAATGCTGGTATTGCAGACATGAGCTTGATTCCAGAAGAACGGGCTCGCTGAGTGGAAGTTTTCGTAGTTTTCTCAATGAATAACTCTTATTCTAGCCATTTTTCCTTAGAGAGCCCTCCATGAAAGTTATCCCGTCATTAAGCAGATAGCCCTAGTGTGCTTTGCCGTAGTCTCAATGAACCATTCAAAACTAAATCATTTTGAAAGACTAGTTCAGTTGTGTTGCTTAGTATTATATGATAACAATATTAAACTATAGATTTGTTGTACATGTGTGTAAAATATATTAACATTTTTGTGCGAGAATAATTCCAAGATTCCTTTTCATTATTTATTAAAGTAAGGCATTGTACTGTTATATTTTATTCACCAAAATACATAAATTTTACGCTGTTTTATACAGCAGACATAATTCAAAAATATTTCTTCTTTTAACGATTCAAGTTAATTAGTAAACCTTATAATTTACTGTCCCGTTGTAACGTTTAAGTATATTTGCTGTTTTCGTTCCAGTACAAAATGGCCTCACTTCTTTTCTTAAATACAGGAAAACTAACATGCAAAAGAATATTTATTTAATTTGCATAAATAGCGTCATAGCAAAAGTAAACGAGTATGTTTATGATATTTTGGAATAAAAAAAAATGAGTCTACTATGGAAATACTTAAAACGCATTTTTAGTTTCAGCCTTCTAGGCATTTTATACGTCACCTAGTTAGAATAGAGAAGAAGCTTACTTCATGTTTCCAGAATTTTTTTTTTTTGGTTGTAAAAGTAAGCTTAAAAAGAGAAGGATTTAAGCATTCGAACGGAGATATTTTTCCTACTTATAAAAGTGTACCTAATGCATATGCTAGAGACCAGCCCTGTTGGAAACTTCTCCCTATAGGGAATTCTGATCGCTGATCTGGAATGTTTTCGCTTTTCTGAGGTGACGTTTTCCTTTTGAGTTTTTTCTTCCCCCGGCATGCAAGGAAATAGGAAGAAAATGCTTTCTGAAGAAGTTTTTTGTTCCTCTCTTTTGGTAATGAGAAAGCAGTTGACCTGAGGGCCCACGTCCGCCTTGTTACCGCTGCTTTAGATTAAGCTATAGAAGGGAAAGAAATGAAACCAAGTAAAAGAATTTAAAGCGCTGTATATTGAAACATTTCTTGATCTCTGGGAAATAACATTTAATTGCTTATTCTATAAAATTTTAATCAAGCGAGAATTCACGTTATTTTTTATAAAATTGTTACTGTAAATAAGGTATACAATCAGCGGTTTGGTTAAATTCTGAAAAAGAGTTTCTATAACGACTTGAAAACTTGAAATTTGTAAGGATATAGGGTTACACCTAATCTGATAATGTTATTTTAATCCTACAACCTTAAGAGACGTGAAGCGAGTTATGCCTGAGATAAACGACAGTCTTAAGAAGGTTGTAACAATTTTTTTTATTTAAATAGAACTTAGATACAATAACCATAACATCCTAGTGTTGTAAAACTTTGAACCATAGTAAAAGACTAGACAATTAAATACTAAAGCGGAAGCTGGTTCAGTAACTTTACCGGTGCATCAGAATTAAAGTATCGGCAGCGAGATACCGCAAAGCCGAATAATTATAGTTGGCAGACAGTCAGATATAATAGAGATATAATAGAGTATATAATATAATAGAGTTGGCACGATCTAATTCAGTAGCACGCAAATGCCAGAAACACGTTCTGTCTCAAATCCAAAAAAAAACCTCAGCTTAAATACTCACAACTAATTTGCAGTCTGATGAGGAGTAAGAAAAGGAGAAATTGCAGTAAAGACTGAAATAATAATAGCTGGTTAATAAATACGTGCGTAAATGAGGTTAATATCAAAAATGATTTTAGTTAACCTTAACAAGAAATCAATTATTTCTTTAGCATCGGTTTTCTTTTACGTTACGAATAAATTAGTTAAATAATTCAGTAATAACAAAACCTCGCGAATAAATATGTTTTGAAAGAAGGATATGCATCAAATAAGGTACAGGTTTTCAGATTACATCAATGTTTAGAACGAAGTCCCTCTTAATAAAAATATGCGAAATTAAAATTTTTATTCGAGGTCCACAGATAAAAGCTGTTTTGGACGCAGGATTAAATTGAAAAAAAAGGAAGAAGAAAGAATCATCATAAATTCAAAATTACCTGAAATATCACCAAAAGGGAAGAAGAAAGAAGCCTCATATACTCAAAATTACCTGAAATATCATTAATTAAAATTTCTGGGAACTGTATGCAAATATTTTCGTAGAGAATTACTTAGTAAGCATATTAATTTTTTTAGAAAATTCTTTAAGCTACGTTTTTAATCAGAAAGGTATTAATTTAGAAACGCGGGTTTCAAATCATCATTTGTGGATAATACAAAATATTGCTTTTAATGAAATTTAATTTTACACGATTCATAATAATTCTTTTCCTTCTTAATTCATTTCTTTTCCTAGGGTTAAAGTGGTTTAAGTCATATAGCTTTGACAATATTTCCAGCCAGTTTTACAAACTTAAATTTCATTTTCTAATAAGCGTTTTAGCACTGAAGTGAAAACGCTAGTAATTAGAACTTTCTTCGCAGTATAAATATTTAAAATTAGTGCATTTTCAAGGAGCTAAAATGGGTCATGGGTCTGATATTGTGACAGCCTAAAAGCTTACTTTACTTGATTCGTTTCTTATATTAGGACACTGAGTCTACGACCACGTGCTTTCGAGATATTTATTTGTTGGATCATTTTTAAAAACCCTTCATTTATGAGAGAATTGAATTATTTGATCACGACAAAGTACACTAGAGCTATCTGCGTAAGAAGAATGTTGCCTTCGTGAAGAACTTTCTTTTTTCTTTTCTAATTCATGTTTTACATGAGAAAAAGCACGGAAACTCTCATGCAGTCACACGTTTTCCCAGGATTTGAGCTGGGTCGAATTACCAGTGTTCGGCGATTTTATCGCCGGACTGTTAGTGAGTTGCATACTGAATGAGACGCTATTTGAGATATGGTTGTCCTCGTATGCGACAAGTAGTTAAATCGTACTTAGCCTAAAATTTTCAACTTATGCCAGTTAAGATTTAGCCAATTACATGGGGTTAACCAACTATTTACGAAATTAGCCAATTATATAAGGCGTGTTCAAATGAAAGTGATTCGGAGCGCCGTTTACGAAACGTTTGCACTGGATTATCGTGAAACAAACGCGATAGTGAAGCTGTATGTACTACGCATGCGTGTGCGGATGGAGATGTGTGCTAACTTCAGTCGTAAGGACGTGGCATTCATTCAAAAATGGCTGGTGTGGATGCAACTGCATCGAAAACGGATCAACGGGCTGTGATTAAGCTTTTAACACTGGAAGGGTGTAAGCCGGTGGACATTCATCGAAGAATGGTGGCTGTGTACGGAGACACGTGTGTGTCGAAGCCCGTGTGTGACGAGGTGGGCGAGAATGTTTAGCGAAGGTCGCTAGGAGACAACGAATTTGCCGCGGCCCGGTGAGGCGCACAAGGGTGTGACAGATAAACTGATTACGGACATTTACACGGCAATCAAAGCAAATTGACTTCAAAACATTCGTGACGTTGCAAATGAGTTGAACGTTTCCATCCACACTGTTCACAATATTGTCAGCAACATTCTGAAATATCGAAAAGTTTGTTGCCAATGGGTACCCCGCATACTGTCTGACCACCACAGGAAACAGCGAATGGGCCTCAGTTTATAGCATTTGGTGCGCTATAAGGCTGAAGATAACGACGTTTTGCAGCACATAGTGGCAGGGAATGAAACCTGGTGTCACCACTTCCAACCGCAGCATGCAATGGAAACATCCGTCCTTCAGCATGCAATGGAAACATCCCGAATCGCCTAGGGCCAAAAATTTCGAAACTCAGCCTCAGCCCGACAGGTGATGTTGACGGCAATTTTCGACATTCAGGGACCCTTATTACTAGAGTTTAAAGAGCCGCACGTCTCCATCAGTACCCAACGGTACACCGAAACACTTGATAAGCTGCATAAGCTATGGAAAACAAACGTCCAGGCATGCTGCCGTCAGGTGTCATCCTTCTGCACAACAGTGCAAGGCCTCATGTCGCCCGGGTGTGTGTCGAGGCATTGGCCAGTAAAAAGTGGGAAGTCTTAGAACATCCAGCTTACAGTCCAGGTCTTTCGCTATGAGACTATGGCATCTTTAGACCGCTGAAGAAAAGCCTAAAGGTTCAGCGCTTTCAGTCCGATAAGGACGTAAAGGCTGCAGTTATGAATTAGTTCCCTGATCAACCGACATCGTTCTTCTCGGACGGAATTCGTAACCTTCTTAAGCAACGGGACGCCTGCCTTATCACAAGTGGTGATTTTTTTAACAAACATTGAATGCATTTCGATCATTAAATATTGCTGTTGCTTTGTATGTATCTGTCTCATTTCTGACTCTACACATCTCATGGATAGACTCCGCGAATCACTTTCATTTGAACGCCCCTTATATACGTGGATTTCAATGGGGCTAATATAGTCCTCACAACATGTATCTTCTGCATATTAAGTACCGGAATTAAAAAGTGAGTTTAAACATGTGTCTTCGATATAAATGTCTGTTATTAATTTTCATGCTTAAATTATTCCTATAACGCTAAGTGTTTAAAATTTAACAAAAGAATATTAATTGTATTTAGTATGTTTTTTAAAATTTTATCATACTGTAAGGAATATTAAATTATCATAGATTTTATATATTATCTATTGCAAAGTAATAATAAGGCTTTGCAATAGGTATAGACAGTTTACTGTAAAAGCTAAT
>KK113427.1:108673-172021 GCA_000611955.2 Stegodyphus mimosarum
GCCGAAAATCTGTTTCTTTGAATCTAATTTTAAATGATTTTTATTGCCACCCGTGTGATGGTTTGTACAGTAATTTTATGTTTTAAATACAAGATTAAAAAAAAGAAGACACAGTTGATAATCCTTATATGTTTCGTAATAAATTAGGAGATAAAATTACGTAGATAATCAAACGGTGATGCTAAGGTTTAAGTTAGTTGAGATACTATTTCGAAGCTTTGTATTTTCGATTCAAGGTAGGTTCCACCCAGATACTCGTGTGTTTTAAGCATCATTTCACAAGAGAAGCGATGTCAAGAAAAACACCTGTTTCAGGTAAATGTTCCTTAATTTTAAATGACGCCTAGAATAGCAAGTTTTAAGAATAAGCCAAATAAGTTACTCCAACAGGATAAAATAACTTATTAATAAAAGTTTTTTTTTCTGTAAATAAAACTCAATTTTTATTGTTGGAACAATACGATGCTTTGATTTAGGTTTTTGTATTACGTTTTCCATTCAGCAAAAACTATCATTGAGATTTTATACTTCTGCAGTCACATCGCAGCCATTTCAGTATAAAGTCCTACGAAATCCATGATTCAATGAAATTAGATCGCCGGACTTCATGAATGGTTCCAGGTTAGTTCTTTTCCAACTTAAATCTATTGTTAGTTTTGTATACAAGGTAATTCATAAAGGTAGGTTTCACAAAGAAAAGTTGAAACCATAAAACAATGCAGACAGCGTGCAAGAGAATTATTATTACAAGTAAAATATATTATTAAAATACAAATAAAATTGATTATTGTTACAATGCAATACAGGATATGTTATTACAACAAAAATTAAACATACAATACACACAAAAAAGTTAAAATACACAGTATGCACTTTGAAAATATACACTACTTGCTAAAATTTAAGGATATTGACAAAAGGAAAAATTAATTATTGCTTTATCGAAAAATCATTAACTATGACCTGTATAGAAACATTATGTAACGTACGTTACCGTGTTTCTGATGTTAATTTCAAACTATTAAAAGTTCAATTTACAGAAATTAGAAATGATTGGGAATGATCTCCTGTGTTTTGCAACAAAGCGTTCTTTAATGTGATTATAGTTTCTGAAAAAAAAAATGTGATTCTGAATTCTTGAGTTATAGAATTTATCAAACTGCTTATCAAGCATTGTAGAACTGTACGTCACTCTTAAGAATGCGACTGGCATTTGAGGTACTAAATTTCGGAAGCCTGAAACATCCCACGCATGCTCAATCGGGTTTAAATCTGATAGTGATCTGACCGATCTATTCGGATGATATTTCCAGTTTCCAAGTATTGGAACCCAAGGGATGCTCAATGCGGACGAACAGTATTTTCATACGTTAGAAAAAGATCGGGTCAACAACACCCCTAAACAGCCTTATAGGGAGTTTCAAGACCACGTCCAGAGATCTGCCATAAATTAGAGAACGTCATCAAAGATCTGAAGCTTGGTGCGGCCATTTGTCCATAATTCTATCTCAAATCATGAAACTGTTCCCGTGGTAACTGTATCTTTTATGAGAAAGCACACTGTAGTAGACATTCAAGTTCCATTGTACATGACGACGAAACCATCTTAAAGAACCGCATTGGAAAACGAAGTGAGGGAGACAGGTACATATACAAATGGAGGAGGCCATCAAAAATTCACCATCGGTCGACAGGCAAAATATCGCCACACTAGCTATTAAAGTCAGGCTCAGTTTTGATGGAGAACACTCCGGGGGACAGTCCAAAGATATAACATCCCTCTTCCTCTTTCATCAGACTGCTCGAGAGGACTTTGTACTGCGTATTTCGAATGTTCAGCCGCTGCACGGACACTATATATACATTTACAAATGTCCATGCCGTCTCCAGAATACGAGTCCAAGCCCAACAATAGTCTAGTTTGAAGCATCAACTACACTGGTGAAATAAATTAAGAGAATTTGCATATTTTATTGAATTATATGAAAAGAACTGAACTGAAGGAAAACCACTGCTTCTAGATAAAAATGCAAATCTTGCACTGCAAATACATAAGCGTATAACGTGCTTGTAGGCGCAGTCAATACAAAAACAGACATTATAAGTGCGTGGAGGGTAAGACGAATTGCGTCCGCTAGCACACCTCGGCGAATTTCTTGGTGTTATTCTGCAGCAATCGGTTAAATTTACATCGGAACAGTAAAAATGAGTAACCACCAACGTTTAGATGATGGAATGAGGTGGCGAATTGTAGGGAGGCTAGAGGCAGGCCTATCACAAGTCAGGATATGCAGAGAATTTAATTTAACGCCCAGCATCGTGTGTAACCTATGAAAACAGTTTCAGGATACTGGATTCATCGAGAGAAAGCCTGGGCAAGGTCGTCCAAGAGCCACGACGGCCAGAGAAGCTCGCTATTTGTTTATTTTAGAGAGGCGTAACAGTGGGGCTACAGCTTCTCAGCTCTCTCGTGACCTGTATGCAGCCAAAGGAACCCATGTAACGAGGGTGACTGTTTCCAAAAGACTGAATGAGAGAGGGTTGTTTGCCAGAAGACCGGCTGTTTGCGTCCCTCTCACGTCTACGGACAGGAGAGTCCGATTAGTATGGTGCAGGCAGCATAGTGATTTGAGAACGGAGCAATGGGCGACCGTTCTGTTCACTGACGAGTCCCGTTTTAGCCTAAACACCTATTCTCGCCGTACTTTCATATGGAGAGAGCCAGGGACCCGCTACCTGCCTTCAATGTCCGCGAAATCTACAATTATGGCGCTGGCGGTTTAATGGTCCCGGCCCGGCATCATGTTGGATGGCCGCACACCTCTCCACGTCTTTGACAGAGGCTCTGTGACTGGTATGAGGATAGGGATGAGGTCTTGGAGCCCTATGTTCTCCTTTTCCGGTGTGCAGTGGGCCTCGAATTCATCTTACGGGACGATAACGCGAGGCCACATAGAGCTCTTCTGGTCGACGAATTTCTCGAGAGTGATGATATTCGCCAGATGGATTGGCCAGCCAAGTCTCCAGAACTCAACCCTATAGAGCATGTCTGGGACGCTCTGGGGAGAGCAACTGCAACTCGCAACCCCCCTCTGAGAACCATCCAGGAACTGAAAACAGCGTTGCAAAATGAGGGGGACCTGTTGCAACACGCACTGATAAACTGCCTTATTTCCAGTATGACATGTATGGCTGTAAGAGGGGACCATACCCCCTATTAACCCATTTCTTTTGTGTCTTCTGCAACCGCTGTTTTAGACCTTCAGACTCCCATGAGTGTTACACACGAACATGTGTGTCTATTATAACTGTTGAATGTTTATTTTGTTTGTATTATATCAGCCTATGTTCACACCAAATTTTATTAAAATCCGTCCGCTAGTTCTGCAGATCGTAGATCAAATATGAAAATTCTCTTAATTTATTTCCCCAGTGTACAATACTGATCATGGCGGCATGTGAGTGGGATACCAAATCATTGGTATTCTTTCAATAAAGTCTACCCTCAATAACCCTTCGTGGATATGTGGAACAATTGAATGTAGTTCCTGCAGCAGCCTGAAAGTCTGAAACACACTTTGTTGTTACCGATTCACGGTTGTTTCGAGCTGACAGTGACAGAAAACTATCCTTGGCTATAGCGCTTGAGCTTGGCTATATTTGGCCAGGCTGTCGACTAATTTATTTACTGCTTAAAAAGCCGTTCCAAGGCCTTCTGACAACTGAGAAATATTCAGATCTTGAGCAAATTGCATTTGTGTTTGCCTACTCTCGAGTTTATAAGTTAATAGTTATTTTACTCTTCTCTTAAATGATGTCTTTGAGCCGTGGCTAATGAATACTGATTACTCTTAGAAGACTCTTTAAACAGCATTACATCCTAATACAAATACACATCTTTTACGCAGCACATTTTCAATCGCCTAATTTGAATATTTTGTACCCTAACCTATGCAAAGAAGTCCAGTTCTGAGTTCCGTTAGGAGTAATTAATACAAATAATTACACCATTGGACACTGATTTAAAATTTTTATCATAAGCATATTTTTTACAACTATCCTTTATTTATGACAAACAGTATAATATGCAACACAATATAATGTACCGTGCAACACACTGTAAAATACATAACATAATATATATTAGTAGAACGAAATTATTATCATTGATAACATTAGATGGCTACCATGAACTGTAACACGCACAATTAACATAGTAGGTGTATTGAACCACATACATTTTTGAAAAATTTAGACGTGTCTCGAAATAACGAAGTAACAAAGAGATGCGTACAACAAGGTCCTCATCACTTTCAGCGGAAAATCTTGCACATCAGTACCTTGATGTTACCACAGGAGAAATAATCGGCACATGTTACGTACGTCGATCTTGCACGAGCACTTTTTACAAATGAACATATCCTTAAAGGATATAAGCAATCTGGCGGCTGAACAACGTCATCTACTGCATGCAGACTGCATTTCAAACCTAGCATTGCATACGATATGTGATTTACCTTTTCCAGAAGATTTTACATGCTTAGTTGAATGAACTTACATACATGTTTCTCTTCTTTGCAGTAAGCCGGATGTTCTTGAGCCATCTAAATTTGATGCAAACAAATTTCTCTCTCATTTTGTCTACGATATTCGTAGCATAAAATAAGCATTATATTTAGCTTGCGTGCTCTGTAGAATTAGGAATAATTTTGCTGATCAAGAATTAATTCTAGCGATCTATGAAAAATTCCTTCAAATTTTCTGACTTCATGCATCTTTTTTCACGTTTGTTTTAACTTTTATCAAGATTGTAATCCGAGGTTTAGATATTATATAAATATTAAAATTACCGCCGATTGATAAAGGAATGTTCCATTAGCTCCACAAATATAAATTTAAAATGAAAATGATTACTAGTATCATTTTGTACGTAACTCTTGAATATGACAATTATTAATATGAATCACGCTGAAGAGTTCTACAGTGCATATTAGAAATGACAAATTTAATACCTAACGTCAGGAGTTCTGACTGAAACTGGAATATTGCTTCGGGATGAGGCTTGTCAAAATTAATTTCTTTTGTTGCGTGCGTACGGGTTCGTAATAGATTGAATGCACACAGAAACGATGGTAGCTTGATAAAATTTATTTTACCAAAAGGAACACTTCTCTGTTCCCGAATTTTCCACAAAAATATTCGTATAGCTCTTCGCAGTATCACAGAGTACAATCAGTAGCTACACTTCAAATTACTACGAATCTTAAACGCAACTCACTGCAAAGCGCATCTAAACAGCGAAGTTAACACGGAGACATCTCAATACTCCAAATCACACTGAACTAAACAACATCTATTCTGAACTTGATGCTCTCTCCGCTTTTATGTAGTTTTCCCCCCGGCCGCCGAGAAACTTCTAGTACTTCTCGAAATTACTGAAGCATATGAGGGCCGAATACGACTACATCTACTTATGGCAGGAATTACAGTTATGCAATTACAAGACCCATTACAGTTATACAGGGACCAGACCCAAATGTTCCCAAATGGTCGCCAAATTTTTGTCTTCAAACCATCGCGCCAATTTAGTGAGATAACCATTTAGTCAATGTTAAAGAGACCTGCCCCTGTATTCTTACTTTTTTGGCAAGCTTTCTTTCCTTTAGATTTTCATGCTGCATTGCTTCATTAAAAAAAGGTTCACATAAAATTTCGTTGATATTATTTATATATGTACGAAATTCTTAATACTTTTTTCCCAAAACACTTTGACTAGCAGAGAGAATATGTGCACAGAATAGTCAAGGAGTGAAATTTTGTGATCCTGTTTTCATTGAACTTGTTAACAACCCTTATTAATTGACATTAACGGCATAAGTTATTAAATGACGTAATATGAAAACCTATGAAATACCCTGTGAAAACATATAAGTTGTCAGTTCTGGTATCTCAATTTTTTTTTAAATGGCCTTAAGCATAAGCTGGGAATGGCCAAGTCCATCAGTTATTTAGCGGTATTATAACTGAGATACTAGAGTGCACTATGAGGCGGGTAGATCGATTTTGTACCAGCGAGAAGAGGGAACGACAAAAATTGCAAACCCTTTCGCGGGATTCGAATTCGCACTCCATAATTCAGACTTAGTACTCAGCCGTTAATCACTATATACCGACTTGGGTGAACGGCTTTCTCTAGGAAGTGGCACCATGCACGCTTTTATTTTCATCACTTTATTTAAAGGGCTGAATATTTTTTTTAGTCTGCATGAATATCAATAGTCATATTTTAACCATAGAGGAAGTAATACAATGATTGGCAAAGCTTACATTTAAATGCTTGAGGATGAAGTAGGGTTTGGTTTGGTTTATTTGATTATGACAAAGAGGCCACGAGAGCTATCTGCCTAAGGTGAAGCATGTCTTTGTGGAGTACGTTACGAGGGAAACTATCTCGTATACAACGTTACATATGAGGGAAACACGAAAACGTCCATGCAGCCAGCCCCTTCGCTAGATTCGAACCTCAGACAGAACTAGCAGTGTTCAGCGACTTTACCGCTCGGCCGCTGGTAACTCTAATTGTTGGAATACTTTAAAAGTACTCTTAATCGAGAATAAAAAATATAACAAAAATTATATTCTACAGAATCGTGGAACAATATAAATAAATTCAAAAGTGCAGGGTGAATATCAATATATTATTCTTATAATCAATTATATACTGAAACAGATATATCCTATAATATACCGGATCGGTGAAAGTCAAGAACAAAACTTGCATGCTGCAATAATTAGATGTCCTCAGAGACATTAAAAGGCATAAGGAAAAGTCAAGTATGTGTAATGAATTCCAGTATTCGATTTACGAAAATTAAAGATGTCAAAAGCCACAGAGAAATGATTAAAATGTGTAAGACACCAGAAAAACAAATATGGACTTGTGAACAGCAAATCTTTTATTTCACGAATTTTTAACTTTTTGTAAAATAGAAAAGTGCCAAAAGCAATAAAGAAATTAATAAATTTAAAAAATAAATATATTCATTATTTACTTGCTAATGGATTCTCAGCAAGCTATTGTGAAAAAGAATTTTTCATAAGTTTTGCATGAATAAGATAATGATTAAAATGTTAAAAGAAAGTAATTCAATATAATGCTTTTTTAAGATAAAAAGCTAAAATAATAGCAAACAAAAAAGGAGCTAAAACGCCGGGTGTATGTCAAATCTGCTAATAGATGTTGCTGTATTGAAGCTATATATTTCGGTTACGACAGAAGTACTGGTCTTAGAATCATTTATTTTGCAGCGTCCTTCTACAGACTTTTGCTTCCACAAGGATAGCCTTGTGTCCTCATTCATTGCTACTGGCTTAACATTCGAGTTCTAGTATACAAATGTCATCCACGTACATCTCGTTAGATTTACGTATTCCGTTTCATTAAAATTGAACTCATTTTTTGAAGAGGGTGAAGGTGATTCTTTTTATTTACATGCATTTATTTTTTACAATGGAATGTTGGCTTTCTAGAGCACTTCTTTACAAATATACGGTATGCAAGATACCTTCTCCCCTCATAAAAGAAATACAGTTATGAGAGTCAGAAGAATGTTCCTTTGGAACAACCTTCTGACTCATAACTGTAAATAATTATTTCATAATTTCAATTTGATTTCAGTTTTTTTAAACTAAATCGTTAATGAAAAAAACATTTACCATACAGCGCACTTTCATTCCGATGTATTTCAAATCCCCTTCTAAAAGATGTGAAAACATTATATATATATTTTTGTACTTTTAATTAGAATTAGTCACTCGCTGATTATTTGGCTTTCCACTAGTCATTTACCAATGGGAAAAGAATGCAAGGAATTATAACATTTCTGCTACACTTTCTTCTGATGTAACAGCATAATAATCTAATAATTCGAGAACGCCGAGTCTGAGTTCGCGGAAAGATGTGGCTTGTTGTCCAATAATACACTGCTAGCCACCGTAAATGCAACACCCTGAAGAAAGCATGCAAATAACATGAAATTTACAACATGCATTAGCGGAGGCGAAATATGCAAATGATTAGAATTTCAGCGCAAACGCACATCACGCGCGCCTGTGGCGCCACTT
Organism: Stegodyphus mimosarum; assembly: GCA_000611955.2. Lineage (NCBI taxonomy): Eukaryota > Metazoa > Arthropoda > Arachnida > Araneae > Eresidae > Stegodyphus > Stegodyphus mimosarum. The sequence continues at coordinate 116,798 of KK113427.1, forward strand.
CAAAGCGCTATTTAAGGCTTGGAGTTTTCGACGATTTCAAGTTCGTTTTTTCAAACGATAAATTATTCCTCGTAGTAAACAGCGATCATCGTTTGATCAAGTATCCGAGTTCGACAGGGGAAGGATAGTGGCCTACCGAGAATGTGGGTTAACTTTCAGGGAAATCGGTAGTCGTGTTGGACGAAACCAAACAACTGTAAAGCGGATATGTGCCTGTTAGATGCAGGAGGGTACGACGGACCGACGTGTTCGATCACATCCACCTCAGTGCATCACTTCATGTGATAACAGGAACATTATGCGCATGGCAGTGACGGATTGCTCAGTCACATCACGAAACAGAGCACAGCAGATTCAGTCTGTAACGCATCATCCAGTGTCTGCGCGTACCATTCGCCGCTGTTTACAACAGAGTGGGCTGTCCGCAACACGTCCATTGCTTCGTCTACCCTTGACGCAGAACCACAGACGTCACCGCCGCCAATGGTGCTCTAAAAGAAGGATGTGGACGGCAGAATTGAATGAAATTGTTTTTACTGACGGGTCACGCTCCTGTCTCCATCACTACGATGGTCGGATTCGAGTCTGGAGACACCGTGGAGAGAGGATGCTGAACAGCTGCGTTATGCACCGCTACACTGGTCCTGCACCGGGTATTATGGTATGGGGCGGTATTGGATATCACTCTCGCACTCCTCTAGTACGCACGGCCGGTACTTTAAACAGCCAGCGCTACATCTTCGAAGTGTTGGAACCAGTTCTCCTTCCTTACCTTCAGGGCTTGCCCACAGCCATATTTCAACAGGATAATGGGCGACCGTATGTGGCACGCATTGTCCAAGAGTTCTTCGTCAATCGCCAGATTCGATTGCTTTCCTGACCGGCTCGCTTTCCGGATCTTTCGCCGATAGAAAACATGTGGTCCATGGTTGCTGAACGATTGACCCAGATTACATCCCAAGCTGCCACACCAGATCAACTTTGGCAACGTGTGGAAGTAGCTTGGTCTGCTGTACCCCAAGAACACATCTAAAGTCTCTTTGAATCAATGCCGAGGCGTGTGGTGGCGGTGAACTCCAACAATGGCGACTACTCTGGCTACTGATTCTGGAAAGAACCACACTTCACAGAAGTCTATAAATTTAATCATTTGATACGTGCTCAGCGTGTTATCTACTAAATAAATTTTGTTGTGATATCTCTTGTCTTACTTGGTGTTGCACTTTGGGTTGCCAGCAGTGTACCAGGCTCGAAAGCTTGTTTCTTTTTCTTTACAAGGTAATTATGTGGTACTATGTTTGATTAAAGGCATTCATTCAAATACTGCGCCTAGAATGAAAGCTATGTTATATTTATTTTAAATAACCAGTTAATTTTAATTTTAAGTTACTTTCATATAAGCCTTCATTCCCCTAACTGTTAGTGCCAGATTATTTAAATTTGATAGCGCGCGTAAGAAATGCAAATTCTACCAGTGGAAGAGTAAGTTAAATATCGACGTTCCAGTAGAGAAAAGAGAGAGTATGGGAAATTGCCGTGCGTGCGTATATGCAAACTTCTGTTTAACAGTTACTGCTGGTTTGCTGGTTTTGACGTGGCTTAAGCGCTGTTATATTGTTGCCACTAGACTCATTTGCGCGCTATAGGCTACAGGATTATATGAGCCCTATAGGGTAATTCTACTATTTGTGAATATCTCTTATTTTAAATTTGATTGTACGGTTTCAGTTACCGTCCAAGTTGAGGCAAGTTGTTAGACAAATGTTTGAGAACCTGTGTAAAGGACTTGACATACGACATATGAAAATGGTCCCATACAGACCACAAGCAAACATCGCGGAGAGAGTTAATAAAAACATTATTAAAATAAATGGAAGTTATGTTGAAAATTATCACAAACGCTACTTTGATGAACTAGCCTATGCTTTAAGAACTGCCTCGCATGATACAATTGCTAAAACGTCTGCTGAATTAATTTTGGGTAGGAAGATGTTGACTCCTTTAGACAAACGTTTTTTTGTTCAAGAGCGAGAACTAGAATTTAAACAGAGAAATATTCAAAAGCTGATTGATGAAGCTTTGAAAAATTCCGATATAGCAAGAAGGCGGCAGAAAATTTACTACGATAAGAAACGCCGCGAATCAAATCTTAAAGTGGGGGATAAGGTGTTGAAAAGAAAATTCACTTTGTCTAGTGCACCTGAAAACGTCGTATCAAAATTCGTCCATAAATTTGGAGGACCTTATGTCGCACATCAGATCTTTAGAACTGTGATCTAGTTAAAAACAGATTCTGTAGAAAGAATAAAGGCTAGTTCGGATCAATTGAAAAGTACTATGTTCATAATGATTTCGATGTCTTACATGATTTCTTCCAGATTTCTTCCGATTTAGAAGAGGAGGCTTCCCCAGAGACAATTCTAACAGCACCGCAAAGTCCACCAAGCGCGAAAAAGCAAAGAACCAAAGAAACTACAAGTTCTCAAACCAACCGAAGATTTCCGGAGAAAATTATCCCTCAACGTGTGGAAGATCCAACGAAGAAAAAATTTAAGTGTGAAAGAAACGTCCCTGCTAGAAGCAAGCATCGCCGTGTCATGACAAGATTTTGCAGCAGACAGCGCCAAGATACTTCAAGGAGGTGGCGGACTGGAAGAAAACTACAAACAAGACCACCCATCGAGAAAAAGAAGAGGCCTGGCGAAGTTGAAGTCATAGATCAAAAGTCGAAACAACCAACAGTTTACAGACAAGCGTCGTGGACTACCGATGTACAAAGAACCAGTCTGCTGGAAAGTAAAATTAAAAGACAAGATCTACCGCCGGTATATCCGAAGAGACCACTCATCAGAGGTGAAAAAAGGAAAAATCAATTCCCGCTAAGGGACAGGACGCAGAAACGGAAAGTCTCGTGGATGAACAACATGGCATGGACAGATTTCTGCGAGAAGCGTATGTGCGAATACCAAGCTTAAAAAAAGCAAACATAAGTGAATTTTTCTATAAATCTTTTCTTTTATGTAAAATTGCATGAAAATGTTTAATACGAAGTTACAGGATAAAAGCTGTTGCCTCGATTGAGGACTAAAGTTAATTCAGCTTTATTTGGCGAAAGCACAAAGTATAGTGTATTATAGAATTGTTATGTTATGTTATGTAAAGAACTAGTAGTTCGGTTTTCTTTGTCTAAAGACTATTCATGTTAACTCGCCAAAAGATTTGGTGTGATACAAGCAGCTTGTGAATGAAAATTTATTTTAGGTTCGCACTTTTGGCGACATGTTATTCTCTATTGTCTTAAAAGCATTTGTGTGTAAAAGGTTCCTCCCGGGGGACTCAGGAGAATTCCTGGGAAGTACTGGCTAAGATCTGTACTTAGGCAGTCTCAACCACGGGGAAAAATTAACTGTCTTCACAGGCCTGAGTTTATTCTAAGGTTGGTTCGGGCTTGGCAGGGACCGTACTGGTACTGTCGTGTCTGTTCCTCTTGCTGTGGTGGAGCTAGATCGGAGATCACCGACCTAGTCGTCGGGGATTTGGTCCTCATAGTTCCAGCGACGGGGACTGACGGAGTGAGGCATGGCACCAAGTAGTTCTTCGATGCCGAGGGAGTGGTGCCCCGAGGCAAAGGTGTCCTAGCGTTTCAATTTTTGTACTAAGTTTCTTCTTGTCCTGCCAAATCTACGTATAAAGCCAAGCAGGGACTGTGGGGTCTGCGTCGCCGATGAAGGGGTCTCTGGAGTGGGGACACACTCACCCCGAAAGGCAGACCCAGGACGGGGGTCCATCTCCAGCGTTCTGTCCGTTCTGTGTGTAAAAGGTTGAAATATTTGTGTGTTAAATGATACTTTTAATGAAAGTTTAAAGCTCTTTTGAGCTGTATATGTATATCATATGTATTTAGTGCTAAAACTTCAACAAAAAGTGAATACATTCAAAGTTTAATGTAGTCAATTGAGTTCGTGCAAAACAAAGTTTAGTTAAATCAAATTATGCGATTTTGAGCGAAAGCTTGCATGCGTTTAAAATGAATGTAAAAAATATTTTCGTATGCATGTGTTTTGTAGGGCCCTCCGCCGACACTCTAGTTAATTTTCATGTTTATTAGCTCATGGAAAACTTAGAAATGAATTCAGGGTATGTCTAAGAAGGTTGTTATGTGCTAACAGTCGATGTGCGTTTAGGTGGAGATTTTGTCCACTATAACATAGAACACTTGCGTTTTCACACCACACATTGTGGAGAGCCAAAAGGGGATTAAAGTTTTAAATTTAAGCATGAATGTCAATTGAATAACTGTGGCATGAAAAACAGTAATGTTCGGAAAAGCTGAGAAAGCTACGCTAAATAAAGGCTAGAACTTAATAAGACTGTTTTGTGAATTTTAAATATTACTTAGAATCATGTATTCATAAGTGTTCCTTCCAGATGACTGGAAGGAGTTGATTGAACCCCTATTGAAGAATAACAAAGGATGCCCAACAGAACTATGAAGATAAAATTTTCGTCTGCAATCATTTAAATTCTAGTACGTTGAATGCAAACGAGGCTCAGATCTTATCAGTTGTAGAATTTATCAGTTTGTAACAGGTCTTCAAGGGCCTTTATCCAAATCTGTTAAATTCTGGCATGGACAAATCTAGGGATTTATATTTATTTTAAATAACCAGTTAATTTTAATTTTATGTTACTTTCCTATAAGCCTTCATTCCCCTAATTGTCAGTGCCAGAATACTTAAATTTGGTAGCGCATGCAAGAAATGCAAATTCTACTAGTGGAAGAATAAGTTAAATATCGACGTTCCAGTAGAGAAAAGAGAGAGTCCGGGAAATTGCCGAGCGTGCTTATAGGCAAACTTTTGTTTAGCAGTTACTGCTGGTTTTGACGTGGCTTAAGCACTCTTATCTTGCTGCCACTAGACTTATTTGCGCGCTGTAGGCTACAGGATTATATGAGCCCTGTAGGATAATTCTTCTATTCTTTACTTCGTGAAAACAAAATGGCGTCCCCCAAACAAACTGGTAGGTTGCTGTAGCAAGGTTGCTCGCCAAATTTTCGCCAAAAAACCGCCAAGTTACCATAATCCGAAGATTAACCATTTATTCTTTCCACAAGAAATAAATTTAAAATGCTGAAATATTTCTTCACAGAACATCGCACAATATCACAATATCTCAAACGTTTAGCAAAAACTCAGTTCAAAACAGATAAAATAATTCTATCTCACAGCGAAATCGCTACAATCAATATAGCATTAAGTAAACAAACAGCAGTTCGCTTTTTACAGCTACAAGTAATAACAGCGACAACAACAACTATTGAGATGAGGTGTTTCAACTCGGCTTTTATAAGCTTTTTAATTGTCAGTAGAACAATCACGATTTTTCTAGATTTTTCTGGATGGCAACAGTAATTACGAGATATTTATTTATTAAGCATTAAATGCACGCGCTCTTTTATTTATTTTTTTTTTCGACGTAGCTTTCCCTTCAAAAATTGTCTGCGTTGCACGGGAAAATAAAAAGGAATTTTAATTACAATTCTAAATAAATAGCGAAATAAATGTGAAATTCGTAACATTGCCCCCTTCCCAAGGACTGCACGTCACGGGCAGTACAATCCTTGGACAGGAAGCCAAACTTACAACTAAGGCATCAGTGTTCTAATAAACATTACTTTATAATAATAATTCCAATAAGTTACTTTCAGCAAATTAAATTCTATCCAACGCTAAATACAATTCAAATACTATCAAATACTAAGTACAAGTACTATCAAATACAAATGCTATTAAACACAAATACTTATCAAATACTACTACTTAACAAATACAAATCAAATACTAAATACAAATAGGACCATGGTCTTATACTATGTACATTACTATTTACAATTATATACACTACATACTATGGCCACAGTAATGAACGACTTATGGTTTACAGTTCGATGACTTACGGATCCGAACCAAGACGTCTTTCAGCCTGTTTAGGACTGTGTAAGGACCATCCCAAGGTGACTGTAGTTTCGGAGAAAGTCTATTCCGTCGAGTCGGACTCCATAACCACACCTTGTCTTCTTCGTTGAAACTATGGCCAGTAGCTCTCGTGTCGTAGCGGGTCTTCATCTTATTCGTCGCCAAGCTGACTCGCTTTCGTGCAGAACGGTGCTTCACTTCAAACCGGGCCTGGATATCTTGGATGTATTCCTCAGGCGATGAAGGCGCATCTGCAAGGCGGTTAGATAAGAAATCACAAGGCAGACGAAGATCACGACCGATGAACATCTGGGCTGGAGAATTACTGGTAGTCTCTGGTTTCTCTTCGATCTCAGTATGATTTTCGGGAACTTTCTGAGCAGGGTATTTCAGACGACACGTCGGCGTTTCGTGGTGAGGATCCTTGTTCACTATCGCTCAAACTCTGCTCCGCGATATGATCATTAATTTGCTTCTGGCGTCGTTGCTGGGAAATAATCTTACTTTCCGTGCTCTGGGGTGTTCTGCAGTTCTTTCGTAGGTGGCCTTCAGCTCCGCAGTTCCAGCATTTTGGTTCTTTGTCATTACTTTTCCATCTCATGGCATTTAATTTTCTGTTTATATCGTCCGTCTTATTTTCCGAGCTCTTGAATATTCGGCAGTTCCTTCGCATGTGCCCTAAAGTACCGCAGTTCCAGCACTTTACTGTCGGTTTCTTATCACCGATATTCCACTGCAAGGCATTCACTTGTCTTGTTAAATCATCTAAACGAGCCATCAACTGATCCACTGGCTCGTGGACTCGCACAGCTCTGACTGGGTGGTGACCTACGAGTTGCTTGCTGAGCTACCTCGAATTTCATGGCGTACACTAGAGCGCTTTTTATATCCTTCACAGCAGCCATTCGCAGTGCTTTCTGTATTTCAGAATCCCGGATGCGGTCGATGAAGTATTGCAGGGGCAGGATTTCCCTTGTTTCTGACGGGCACTCCGAAAAGGCGAGGTGGGACAGCCTTTCAACATCCGTGGCGAGCTCCTGGAGTGTTTCCGTAGGCTTCTGTTGACAGGATTTTAACTGCAGCCTGCTATAATCTTTTAAACACTTCTCTCCAAAACACAGCTCCAAAGCGCCGGACAGAGCTTCGAAGTCTAGTCTCTGGTTTTTGGGAAGAGTCTGCAGGATATCTGCTGCGTCTGCTCTCAGAGAAGCGGCGAGATGACAGGCCTTATCTTGGGAATCCCATCCATTCGCATCCGTCACTATAGAAAATTGTGTCTTATACACTTGCCAAGATGACTTCGCATCATATGTGGATAGCTTCAGAGAGGGACGAGCACTCATGGGTAGAAATTTGAAACTATTCGAATTGCTTCCTGCCGTCGCTACGAATTTCTTTAAAGTATCAACTTCTTTCGCAACCGCAGAAACCTTGTCATCAATTTGTTGTTCGATTTGGTGTTGGACGGCAGAGACTCTTTCTTCGATTCGTTGCTCCACAGCAGAAACTCTTCCTTCTATTTGTTCTTTTACAGAAGAAACTCTTTCTTCAATGTGTTCAACTTTATTTTCAACAGCGTCAATTCTGCCTTCAATGGCCTCGAATTTATTTTCTATTACGCTGGTAATTTTTCTTTTCATTTCCTCTTAACCTGCTTCAATCTTTTCTTGAACAGCCTTCATTTCATCTTTTACAGATTCTTGAACAGCTTTCATTTCATCTTTAACAGATACTTGACCAGCTTTCATCTCCTCTTTAACGGAGTTGACGGCCCCTTCCATCTTTCCTTGGAATGCAGCAAAAGCAGTGACAAGCTGTCTCAATTGTTCTTCCATTGCCCTCGTGAATGGCATTCAAATCCCACTTCTGACACCAAAAATTGTTAAGTGCGTACGGGTTCGTTATATATTGAATGCACAAGTTGTAAAAAGTTAACAAAAATTTATTCTTTCCACAAGAAATAAATTAAAATGCTGAAATATTTCTTCACAGATATTCGCACAATATCACAATATCTCAAACGTTAAGCAAAAACTCAGTTCAAAACAGATAAAATAATTCTATTTCACAGCGAAATCGCTACAGCATTAAGTAAACAAACAGCAGTTCGCTTTTTACAGCTACAACTACCACAGCAACAACAACAACAACTGAGATGAGCTGTTTCCACTCGGCTTTTATAAGCTTTTTAATTATCAGTAGAACAATCACGATTTTTCTAGATTTTTCTGGATGGCAACAGTAATTACGAGATATTTATTTATTAAGCATTAAATGCAAGCGCTCTTTTATTTTTATTTTTTTTTTCACCGTAGCTTTCTCTTCAAAAATCGTCTGCGTTGCACGGGGAAATAAAAAGGAATTTTAATTACAATTCTAAATAAATAGCCAAATAAATGTGAAATTCGTAACAAAAATCTTGCAATTGCAATCACAAATTCTATGCACTGCGCATAAATTTTTCGAAAGCATGCATAACTCTGAATATTTCACACTCCGAGAGATTGTAAATTACGATCCAGTTATTGAACAAACGGTGAAACGTCCTCGGACAATTCATCATAACGCTAGATGGTAAAGAACGCTGTACATATGTATATATTCTCACTGTATTCAAGAAATATGTATTAATCAAGAATTCATTCCGATCTATGTACACGTACTGTGCCTGGCACTGTATGAACTTTGTATGAACTTTGTATCATAGATTTTTCTATTATTTTATTCACTTTATTCAGTTTGAAATCTGTTTGTTTTGATTTTGCTACGAACTTTGTTCATCCATCTATGGACGACGCTGATTGCCTCTGCCACTCACGTGACTACTTCTCTCGGAAAAAGTGACTTTTTACCTAATTATTTAAATATACTGTACTTTACATCCTATTTTGTATTTTTCTCAACTGTAGTACCTTGTCCAACTACGTTATATACAAGAATTACACTGTTATCGCTTATAGTTTGCTCTCAGTAACCAAAATAGTGCAACTATCTGCATACTGATCATGTGACCTCGCTCAGCCAATAGGACTATGCTCTGAGCTCTATGACTTTAGCATTGTACGACGAACTCTTGAGTTATTAGTATTCAGATAAATCGTAGAACTGAAGCTGTGTGCTGCTGTTCTCCATGAAGAAAATCTCCTCATTCTACTATTTACTGCCTGGAGTTGCCATGTCACCTATGATTCCTTGCCACTGCCAATGCCTAACTATACTGATATCAAAGCCATGCTGGGAAGGAATAAACTCCTAAACAGCTATGCTTTTAAATTTTATCTTTTAGCTTTCAATTATTGCTATCTTTTAGCCATTATTTGCTTTCTTATGCCTAGTTTACTGCAATTTGCCATGTATTTGCCTTAATCCTGACAAAATAGCCATTATAATTGCCATAATATCATCTAATTCATAAAATTCTTCCTGTTTCACCCGATTAGGGTGTTGATGCACAGAGCATCATCTCTTTTTGGCAATCAGCCTAAGGTTAATAGATTAGTAAAGACTCCAAGAAGTCGATGCTAATATTGAACTAATTGAAATGAAAAATGAAAATTCGTAACAGTATCTTTGAAAATTTGCTAGGTGAGTGCAATTGGGAAACATGTAATTTCAGTGTATTGAAAACAGTACTAATTAAGACATTTCCTGCACACGGAGAGAATTCGCTTAAAACCAAACTGCATAACAAATATCAGGCGATAGCGGACGAAATAAAATTCTCTACAGAGAATAGAAATCATTAAACACTTATATATGTATGGTTTGAAGTCGGATGGATGGATGAATAACGTAATTAATGGTGCATAACCTAAAAGGTTATGATGCGCCAAACGCATTCGTCATATTACATTAATTTAAAACAAATTGGCATGATAAACTAAAAAAAAAAAACCAGGTAAAATCTCAATACATATAAGACATAAAAACAATTAAAAACTTATCAAATTAAATAATAAAAGTCGGTCTCTTTCAAATATTGAAATATGAGAAGAAAACAATGCTACAACAATACGCCAAGTATCGTGACTCGAGAATTTAACGTTTGAAATATCATCACTCGTTACTTTTTTGCCTTACTTCGCCATTTTTTTAGTACGATGGATTACACAGTTTGGCAATTACATAATGACGAAGAGGCTGTCATAAGATTCTTTCAGGACAAAGGAATAATTCACAGCAATAGGCATTGTTCCTAAAATCTTCTGATAAAGTTAACTTGTGGGATCTACTTGTCTAACTTTTGTGTGAAAACTGGGGAGTAGTGACTGCACAGAAGAAGGGTTAAAATTACCCTTAATTACACTATTTAATTATTTACAATGCGTCAACTCAACGCTAACAAACTACGCCCCTGTTTGGGCGGTAACTGAAACAGTGAGAAATAACTAAAATTTTGAAGATATTAACAAGAAGTAGGATTACGCTACAGGGCTTAAACTATCCTGTTTCCTAACAGAACGTCGGGTATTCGGGGGGTTTATGCCGGGAAAACAAAGAATGTTTTCTGGTCGCCATTTCCGATCGTTGTGCTACAACATTGATGACTGCTATTCAGGAAAACGTCATGGATGGCAGCATTATATTTTCAGACTGCTGCAAAGGATATAAGAAAGAGGAATTCGAAAATGCTGGGTATGAACACTTTAGTGTGAATCACAGTTATAATTTTGTAGACCCCGAAACTGGATGCCCTACCCAAATTATGGAGCGATAGTAGGGCAGTACTAATTGGAGAAATAAACGTTAGCTGAGCACTGCTCACAACCATTTAGAGTCATATTTGATACAATTTATGTGGCGTCGGTTATTATATAAAAACTGGTACAATGCAATGGTCCAAACATATGAAATCCTCTTGGAGCCAGGTAGGATTGTATGGCAGGTGCTCCAAAACTTCCATTTCCAACTCCTTTATTGTTTGGGCTGTCCATCTGGCAGAATGTGGCCGAGCGTTACCTTGCCGAGCTACAGGATGATACCACTTCGAAGTTTTGGACGAGGTTTGGATCTGATTGCAGGTTTCATTTTAGTGCGCAACACATTACAATAGTTTTCATTGTTAACAGTTTCGCCTCTTGCGAAAAAATAAACGGCTACTACACCTTCCATGTCCCAGAATAGTGTTAACATACACTGGTGTGCAAAAATTAAGGACGAGACTTTTTCAATATAACTTTGTACAAAAGCTTTCCAAATCAACACATTTAATACCGTAAGATCCCCAATACGTAAGGACATGAGTAATGTAAGCAACACTTACTAAAAGAGAAATCAGAGGGATACAAAGAAGCTTTATTGAAAAAGTAGCATGGAGCGCAACGCGACTGAAGGCCAAAACATCCCTGTGATGGGTGTCCAACAAGGAACATCCGGTCTTTAATAGGGGATATGATCTCCCCTGACTGCTAGGCAGGTTTCACATCATTTGTGCATGCTGGATATGTGGTTGTTAATGAGCTGTTGAGACACTGCTGCTCGATCCTCTTGTAACACCAATCGCAGTTTCGGAATCGTTACTGGCGATAAGTTACGTGCTGCCCCGGGTCTCCCTAGTAAGTTCCGTACATGCTTGACGGGATTTAGATCCAGAGACCTTGCCGACCAATCCATGTGTTCAATATCTTCACTCTCCAACAGCTCTTCGACAGTAACTGTGCGATGAGGTGGAGCGTTGTCGTCCATGAAGAGGAACTGAGGACCCATAGCCCTTGTGAAAAGACGCATGTAAGGAAGAAGAACCTCGTTACAATAGCAGTCCCAGGTGACGAACCTCCTTGGGAGATATGAAGGTCGGTCCGGCTACCAAGCATTATGTCTGCTCGAACGAGAACTCCGCGACCTCCAAAACAGTCCCTTTTGATGATGTTGAAGGGGTTATTGCGTGTTCCCCGCTCTGTCCAGATGTGTATGTGTCTAGAATCGCAACTCAGACTAAATCTGCTCTCATCTGTAAAGAGTACTCGTCCCCATTCATTGTCTCTCCAATTCCGGTGTTCCCGGCACCACAGAGAACGCCTTCTCCGATGGGCAGGCGTTAGAGGTACACACCGTACAGGGCGTCGTGCAAACAGACCACCACCGTGCAGTCTTCTGGCCACGGTAAAACGCGATATCGGTCGTCCATTCGCCTGTGTCGTGTGTCTAGCGATTTCTCCCGCTGTCTGCCGCCTGTTTCTTCTGGCCTGTAAGGCAATATACCGGTCATCTGCGGGTGTGGTTCCTCGTGGACGACCACTACTAAACCCCCGGATAGCTGTTCCTGTAGTTTGAAATTGTCTCCAAAGTCGTGAAACGATGCTGTGAGCAATTCCGAACTCTGCAGCCACACTTGTCACACTGCGGCCTTCCTCCAACTTCCCAATGATTCGACCTCGGGTAAAAGCATCCAGATGTCGTCTAACAGATTGATTATTCGCCATTTCTCGCTGAGGCAGCAACTCGGTGTGATTTTAACTGCTATACGGCGTGCAATCTCTTTGCCAGAAATACTGATCTAGTCTAGTCTGGAAATCTATCGCCGGGATACCACATAAGATGCGGTGTATCCGGTTCACTGAAGTTTGCAACAAAGTGCTCCTAATGTGTTTTTCCTGACAAGTAGAAATACTGATCTTACACCGACAACATGCTTTATACTACTCAGACACTCCCCCATTACGTCTATCTGCATATCTGCGCATGTGCTACCGTACATCACCTTACTTAATCTCCTGGTTGGTCTTTCTGTCCGCTCTGCCTGCTCGTTAAGCTGATATGCTAATTTTTCGACTTCGTCCTTAATTTTTGCACATCAGTGTAGTTTATCTACTGCTTGAAGCTTTTGAATAATATCCGTATTATCCACCGGCACTTCATCTTATAAAATGACTTTACTCTCGTTACCTGCAATTTGATATATCCCCGTTTTCGATTAAAGACTATTAATTGCGAGAGTTCGACAGGAGCTTTTTAGTCCAAAGGGATTTAGTCCCGAAGGACTATTACTTTCGTTTTGCGATTTTGCGTCGGAAACACAAAAACGGCGTTTCACTTTTCAAATTGTTGCCACTAAATGTTATCACTCTGCATTAAATTTTAAAAAATGAAAAATCTGCATAAATGTATGCATGTTTCTCGCATTGTGATAAAACCTAGAGCCATCGAATTTTGAATGACGTAATCCTACTGCGAATATGGGCATCTGGAAGCCCTAATTTTGATTTTGAAATTTGCTTTATTATCGATTTTATGTTTTGTAACATTTCAACGAACTTCTGATTAACAAACTAAATAAACTAAACGATTTCAAAGCGAGGAATGGCAACAATGTACGAAAAAAAAAACATTTTTATCTCCAGCGCACGAGACTTACGGAAATTCTGAAGATATGTTCATTTTAAAATGATTTTGCGATATTGATTTTGAACTGAATTTTATGGTTTGAGTACGTAGTACATGATATTTAATGAAAAAAGGTAGCACACGAAACGTTAAAAAAACGCGCCTTTGGACGTAATTTAAAATCTGAAATCTTTCAGATTTTTTTTTTTTTGAATTATTCGTTTCACATTTCAGATTTTTGTTTTAAAACAGTTCGAACTTCTCCGGCTCGACGGACCATGTTTCGTGAATTTCCATCAAAATTAGTAGACTGCTGTAGTTTTTGCAACACAAGTTTTAATATACAGAATTATTTACAATTACGGAATAATTACAGTTACATAGTTTCGCATCGAGAACAGAAGAGACAAGCTCTCTTCATGGTTGCCACAAAAGCTCAAAGAAATAAATGCTAGCGGCGAGAAAATTTCAACTTCGCAACACTGGTAATTACTGTTCCGATTATATTACTTTTTAATCTTCGAAATACACTATTACGAAGTTAATCTAAAACGCGATGCTAATATATTTATTTAATAATTCTCCCAAATAATTTTTCTCTCAAGTTAATTTTACTTCAGGCCCTTAATGAAAGCTTAGTAGCCAAACGAAAATTTGAACAACGATTCACTGCTTGATCACTCCAAATTTCAGGCAATTATGTGAAATTTTGCTCCCGTAAAAGTTTAAAGTTTTGTCGAGGAATTACGACTTTTTGGAAGAAGAAGATGTTAAAAATGTACAATGCCCTCGCCGGGACTCGAACGTGAACCTTTCAAATACGCGCCGAGTGTGCTACCGTTACACCACAGAGGCATGCAGGAGGAGGGAGAAAATACCTTATATACTCCCCCTTTTAAAGGGAGACTTGGAATTAGGGGACCCAGTTGACAAACCGTGGTGGTGAAGAATCATCATCCACCACCTTTTTAGTTCGGGCCCCACTATAGAAGCATTAGGATTTTTGATGCAGGCGATGTGAAAAATGAGCAATGCCCTCGCCGAGACTCGAACCTGCACCTTTCGAATACGCGTCGAGTGTGCTAACTGTTACACCACGAAGACATCCAGAAAGGAAGAGAAAATACCTTTTATTTTCTAAAGTATCCTCTGTCTACAGACTCCATTTCAGATTTATTCTCTGTACACAAGTGTTGGAATGGAAAGTTGTACTATGTAACCATTATACTAACAATAATTTATTTAAAATTTTCTTCTGAGTTATTTTACTTAGAAATGTAAGACGAGACGGTAAGTCATTTGACCGCCTTTATGGGCTTAGCAGTTAGAATATGGCGGATCTATACACCTCTTTGGCAAGAGCTTAGGAATTAAACAATTGCACAGCCGTCTGCCGTGTTACAAAAGGCCTCCATATCGAACATCTGTGCATGTCTTTTGGTATATGAAGAGTTAAGCGTTCAATGGTATATCTGCGTTTGCGAAATAAATTCATTATGGTAGTGAAAGGTATATTTTCTTTCTGTAACATCAGTTTTGATTTGCGATGTATTTGAAAAACAGCTCAAAATTAAACAGGTTGAAGAGTTCGGCTGGTAGGCACATGGAATATGTGCTCGACGTAGTATTTATATAGCCCGGCATGAACTACTAGATTTTTTTTACCAATAAATTAAGTATGTCCAGATTATCGCAACGATTCAAGAGGTGGTTTCATGAATTTTCAATGAACTTCATTATCTACACTGGTGTGCAAAAATTCCGAAGTCAAAAAATTAGCATATCAGCTGAACGAAGAGGCAGAGCGGACAGAAAGACCAATCAGGAGATTAAGGTGATGTACGGTAGCACATGCGCAGATATGCAGGTAGACGTAATGGGGGAGTGTCTGAGTAGTATAAAGCATGTTGTCGGTGTAAGATCAGTATTTCTGGCAAAGAGATTGCACGCCGTATAGCAGTTAAAATCACACCGAGTTGATGCCTCAGCGAGAAATGGCGAATAATCAATCTGTTAGACGACATCTGGATGCTTTTACCCGAGGTCGAATCATTGGGAAGTTGGAGGAAGGCCGCAGTGTGACAAGTGTGGCTGCAGAGTTCGGAATTGCTCACAGCATCGTTTCACGACTTTGGAGACAATTTCAAACTACAGGAACAGCTATCCGGGGGTTTAGTAGTGGTCGTCCACGAGGAACCACACCCGCAGATGACCGGTATATTGCCTTACAGGCCAGAAGAAACAGGCGGCAGACAGCGGGAGAAATCGCTAGACACACGACACAGGCGACTGGACGACCGATATCGCGTTTTACCGTGGCCAGAAGACTGCACGGTGGTGGTCTGTTTGCACGACGCCCTGTACGGTGTGTACCTCTAACGCCTGCCCATCGGAGAAGGCGTTCTCTGTGGTGCCGGGAACACCGGAATTGGAGAGACAATGAATGGGGACGAGTACTCTTTACAGATGAGAGCAGATTTAGTCTGAGTTGCGATTCTAGACACATACACATCTGGACAGAGCGGGGAACACGCAATAACCCCTTCAACATCATCAAAAGGGACTGTTTTGGAGGTCGCGGAGTTCTCGTTCGAGCAGACATAATGCTTGGTAGCCGGACCGACCTTCATATCTCCCAAGGAGGTTCGTCACCTGGGACTGCTATTGTAACGAGGTTCTTCTTCCTTACATGCGTCTTTTCACAAGGGCTATGGGTCCTCAGTTCCTCTTCATGGACGACAACGCTCCACCTCATCGCACAGTTACTGTCGAAGAGCTGTTGGAGAGTGAAGATATTGAACACATGGATTGGTCGGCAAGGTCTCTGGATCTAAATCCCGTCAAGCATGTACGGAACTTACTAGGGAGACCCGTGGCAGCACGTAACTTATCGCCAGTAACGATTCCGAAACTGCGATTGGTGCTACAAGAGGAACGAGCAGCAGTGTCTCAACAGCTCATTAACAACCACATATCCAGCATGCACAAATGATGTGAAACCTGCCTAGCAGTCAGGGGAGATCATATCCCCTATTAAAGACCGGATGTTTCTTGCTGGACACCCATCACAGGGATGTTTCGGCCTTCAGTCGCATTGCGCTCCATGCTACTTTTTCAATAAAGCTTCTTTTCATCTCTCTGATTTCTCTTTTAGTAAGTGTTGCTTACATTACTCATGTCCTTACGTATTGGGGATCTTACGGTACTAAATGTGTTGATTTGGAAAGCTTTAGTACAAAGTTATATTGAAAAAACCGTCTCGTCCTTAATTTTTGCACACCAGTGTATGTCCAAAATTATCGCGACAATTCGAGAATTTTCAATGATGCGCAATGTACGTATTACTAAAAAATTCTGGCAGATTTCGTTGGACGCCAAGCTGAAATACTGTATCAGTCAGGGCCGGCATGAGATATATTGATTATTCAAACACCGCTGAAGCTGCAATCTTTTTTTTTTTTTTTTTTTTATACTGGGCATTAGTAAAACTTGTTAATCTAAAGTTTTGAGGGGAAATGTTTAACTATTCCTTAGGTTAGGATTCAAAGATTCGAACGATTTCATTATGTTGGTTCTTATATTACTTCTATGGAGAAACAAAATTACTTTTTAACCAAAAGGCCTAAACAAGTTAATAGCTTATTTTTAAATAAATATTCTTTCTCGAATAAGTTTTTCTGCAGGGTGCGTTGACGTGTATCATTTAATTTATCCTTTCTAAAAAACTACTCATAAGGGAAAAAAAACACTCCATTTCTTTTTTAAATAATGATTTGTAATTTACTCAAATAACATTTACGTAATTGTATACCAATAAATATGCTTCTGATTCATTTTACTACTACTAAAATAAAACAACAGTAATTATAAATGGAGAAGTATAAAGGAAATCAAAAGAAAATATTTGGTTTCTCTACCTGGAAGAAAAAAAAACGCACAGTTGCCCAGTACAAAAGTTACAAGTTTTCATTTTCTTGGGACTTAAAATGATGAACACAAAAACAGTAAATATAAGATATATTTATTCACATTTATATGTAATCATGTTAATCGCATATTCATTAATTTACTTCAAAAGTTCTTTATATTCAAAACCTGTCTGATTATTTTTAAAACGATATAAATTTGGCCTTGCGGCTCTCGAACGTTTATAAAATCTATAATGCTACTCTCATCATCTTGAAGTTTGGCCATCCCTGCTATACAGCTTTCTTAGTTTTCTATGTCATCCAATATAATTTAATTTTTAAATAAGACAGAGGAAAATAATGTTGAATATATATTTAATATTGCACGCAAATATTTTTAAACACACCTCCAGAAAAATAAATCACTTTCATAACAATATATAGCCTAGCAAGCATTCAACAATAAATACACTGAAAATTTAATAAAAATATTTTTCTTTCTTAATATAATTAAAATTGAATATAGTATATATAACATTTAAAACCTTACAATATGTTCACATATAATGAGTGTAAATTACATATTAAAAATATAGTATTGTATTTAAATTATATACAACGAAAAATCAAAACATCAGAAAATAACAGTAATAAAAAAGCAGCAGTAAGAAGCAAATAACACCTCCGAGCAGTGTATCTCAATCAACAGAAATGATAAAATATGATGACGTCAATGCTTTTGAATGCAGATGCATCATCAGTGCAAATCATTTTATCTTCGACATAGAACAACTCCAGAGTTCTCAAAATGAGGCATATCGAGAGTACAACCAATGAACATTAGCACCAAGTGAGCAATTGGCAATTACTCATGCGTTATTACCACACAATGAACAAGTGTAGCCTGACACTTCTAACCGAGTAACAATTTTACAGTACCATCTAGGCCACAAGTAATGCCAATGAGCAGAATATGACAGAAAAAGGTGTGGTGAAATAGTATGGTAAGGATTTTATAGACATACGTTAAACCGTGTGACCTTAACCGTTAAACCGTGTCATGTGTCACATGTTAAACCTATAAAAAAAGGCACATTATTATTATACTACAGTATACTGCTGGCCGAAAGTTACAGCGCATTGCTTTTCTGCCTGAAACTGAGAACACTAAAACGAGATTTTCGAAGAATGTCACAAGGTATAGAAGAAAAAAAAAATCCCTCCACCTAGTATAACTATGTTAGATGGATTCCCATATGCTACTGATAATATAAAGACATTGAAAAATTTAGTTAGTTCTCTTCAATATGGTGCTGGCTGTACAGTGAATGTTAAACCTTTTCTCAAGAGACACAACAGTTCTGCAGTGAAATTTGGATACATTCTTAAATGCTTTCACCTAGAATATGCATTTTGAAGGAAATGGTTTTTTTTAGCAGAGCAATAATTCATCATAACTTTTTATTACCACTCAATGAGAAACACTCAATCTAAACGTTAGATTAATCATCTTTGGGATTTAATTTATCTTTCTGGGATCTTTGGGATTTTATTTATCTTTCTGGGATATTGTTCAACAAAACATCAGATTCATATCGAGATCGAATTAAAAAATTCAGCTGCAAATAGGGCTACAGCAAGGCAAGAGGTATAATTTGTCTTACTGCACTCCAGTATCTGATGGGATAAATACTTTATAACATAAAGGCTGTCTTTCACGTCGAAGATCCACAAACTACTTGAGAAGTATCTCTAATGTTTTGGCTATTCAATGTATATACACAAATATAGGTATATTTCTGCACTATTAAATAAATAAGAATGCATCTTTTAAATTTCTCTGTTAAAAATCTCACAATTCGAGTGCTTATAAAATGAGTTAAAAAATCAATACTTCTTTTAGCTAAAAGTGCATTTTCTTTTCTCCCTATAAAGCCTTAAATATCTGAAACATCTCTCCCGATAAAATGAAGACAAAATATTCTAAAATAATCAGTGATCTTTTTAAAAGAATTGTTTTTGAAATTATTTTAAAGGGAAGAAAAAAAATTTTTGCTTTTGAATTTTTATGTCATATTACTATCAAAATGAAATACTAAAGAAATGTAAAAATAAATAATAAATAGAATTTCCTAAAATGTGCCTTTTGCTCAAATTACATTTATTATTAAAATATTTACAGAACATCTCCTGGCATAATATAAAATGTAATATACTATCAACTATCCATTAAGTTCTACACTCTAGCAAAGAATTCAATTAACTAATTAATATAATAGTAGATTTAAAAGAACCCAATGCATTTCAGTACCATTTAAAAGGTGATCCAAGAATTTGGAAAAATTCAAGAAATTGCTTATTTACCAAATTTGGAAGTTAATGTTGCTATGGACTTAATCTAATTTTAAGCTACTTGATCCTGACAAAATGTTGCATAGTGAGAAGGTAACTAATTTAACTATTTTTCATCAAAGTATTTAGAGATTTTTTAACTCAAACCAACAATAGAAACAATAAGAAAAATAAACAAACAAATAAATAATGAAAATAAGTCAACATCACAAGAAGGACCTAAGCCTGCTAAATGTTTTTATATTTCTGAAAGATTCTCATATAAATCGCTTGAAAACATACTACTGTTTCCTTAAGTAAACACAGAAATGAAAAATTACAAACCAGAAACAAACAAAATTCTAAGTTAATAAATAAATAAATATTAACTATTATTAAAATAAAAATATCTTTAGTTAAAAAATAATTATTTGCATTCCAATTTTTTCTCCAGTATTAGTTAATTTTTTATGATTTTATTAGCTAAATTATTACATCCAATAGCAAATCTATTTATAAACCAAAATTCTTTTTTATAACCACTTGTTGTGAAACATTATTTTTCCTACAATTACAGGGAATGAGTAACATTCTAATTACCAGGTCCAATTTTCCTACTAATTTCAGAGCTATTACTTTTTTTATTTCTATTAAAATATTAAAAATCATAATTACTGCTATATACAGGGAAAGTAGTTGCAGAAAAAAAGCCTATGTTGCATTTCTTTGAAAACCCTAAATCTTTTTCTAATAACAGAAGTTTAGAAACCCCCTAAATTTTGGCCATATAATTTTTAATGTTTGTACAATGAATAATGCCACATTCAGATTTTTTTAGTTACTTCTAAGTTTTATTCTATACTCAAGCTAAAACAATGTCTTTTTCCTTCAACAACAAAAATTGTTATAATTAACAAATAATAAAAATTATTGTAATTATCAAATAATAAATACTATTCATAATTAAATTGCAGTTACACTCATGTTTATAAAAAAATACACAGAAAGAGTAAACAGAAAAAACTGCACTTGGTGACTAGTCTCCTAAAAGCTTTAATTTAACAATCCTTTATATCTCACTGAGTATAAAATTTATTAAATCAAGGTTTTACTATACTAAATGATTATGTTTGAAAAAAAAAAAAAAAAAAAAACATGCTGAAGAATATAGCTTCACTACATAATTACACATAAAATAAACAACATACTGGATATATGTGGACAAATTTTATAAGTTAGGGTTTTCTCTTTTTAACATAACTGAGATTGGGGACTTTGATATCTCAATTAAGAGCTTTCTTGAATATTCAAGCTGCACCAGTTTTCTATTACAGGATGAGATAAAACAAATATAACTTTTAACAAATGCTAACACATATTTTGTGATCTTGATAACAACTAAATGTACATAACAATATTATAAGAAACAACAGTGCTTACATTAATAACAAGATAAATCAAACATTTTTATAAAGCTTAGGTATTCTTACACATTATATCTAAATTCAAGTAAAATAGCAAATGCATGACTAGAAAACTAAACATCTTCTCTCCTCTTCTCCATAATTATTATTATTATTTTTTTTTTTTTTTTGATTATCTGCATCCCTGGTTTTGACTTTAGCATAATTACTGCATTTTTTAACATAACACAACAGTCAACCGATGCCTGCATGTATCATGAGCATTTGAAAATATTCATGGATTTATAAAGCATTTTTAAATATGCATGGATTTATATGCTTTCTATTTAAGCACAAACTGAGTGATCAATGTCACTTTTTTATCTCCAAGTGTATTTTTTTATCAAATTTTTTGTTTCATATTTAATACTTTTTTACATTATTCGTGAACACAATAGTGCCTATGAGCTGCAAAGATAGATAAACAAATGCTTTTTGTTAATTCACAAAGTTGTAAATAACTTAATGACTTCTTGTAGGGGTGAGGATAATCAGAAAGTTCAATTTTTCTCCTTCTTGTATACCTAAGTAAAATCATGACTAGAAAACCAAAAACATAGAAATTTTTATAAGCATTACTTCTAACACTTCAGGAAGGGAGACAGAAATGACAGTTTTCATAATAATGACTATTAAATAAAGTGAATTATTTTAATTTCCATTCATATAATGTATTTTGACACATATATGATACATGTGCTTTACAACTAATCATATATACATAAATATAATAGATAATTGTAATGGATTGGAAAAAATTTACTGCACTGTAATTTAATATTTGTGATAGATGGCTGTAATAGACTGAAGTCATATGGACAGGTTTTACTGGACAGAAGGAAAGATGACACTTGCAGACAGACACAGCCATAGATTTAACAGTTTCATTATTGGATAAAGCTAATTCATTAGATGAATAATCTGATTCATATCCTTATAGGTGCAATATGCACTCGACAATTTTTAAAGCTTAATACATTTTCGGACAATGGATGACATAGAGAAGCAAGCAGTGTATGATTGCAAGAGCAAAGCCAAACGGAAAAGGGGACTACAGATTCAGAAGTTTCAGACATGAGTCAAAAGTTTTGGTTTCAACTGAAATCTTTAACCTGACTGTAGAAAAGATATCTGCATTGTTCAATATTACATAAGATGGTATGTAATGGGTGAACTTTGAAATGACACACTTTAGATTGATACATTATAAACTATTATTATTTTTAGAAGAGAAGGAGTACATGTCCAAATTAAAATGAAGAATATAATGGGCTATTGCCAATTAAAATCAGAAGTAAATATAAATTATGTTAAAAATGTAAAAATATGCCTATAACTATACAATGTATATTAGTAAAAAAAGCAAATCATTAGTAAAATTTTTGGTACAAATTGAAATTCATATTACATGAACTTTTGCGCTATATTTCAGTATCAATAATAAGTACTCCTTTGAGTACTTACAATAAATTCCATTAAACATACATACATTCAGAAAGTAAAGTAGTTCGTCATAATGTACATTTTAATGCATTTAACAATGAAACATGACAATGCAAAGCAGTATGTAATTGGCTGATATTTTCATGGATATGAAATGCTTCTGATATATGAAGTATAATAAATTAATATTAAATGGGATCTATGATCAAGAGCTCAGTAGCCAAATATGCACCAGCAACTGATAAGCATAATCAAGATCCTATTGATCACAAAAAATGTATTAATAAAACAGACAATTTTTTATTGATATAAAGTTTTAATATATAAATAAGTCATATTCAAAACACATGGGTACACTAAGTTTTGGGATTTAAAATCCATCCATGAGAAATATCCCAAAAGTAAAGTTATTATCCGACTAATATTACTGAATTCCCTCTTACCCCGTGGAAGCAGGTTTTAGTCAAGTCAATAATTTACTATAAGAAATAAAAAACAGCATGAATATTTTTGAACGAAGTGATTTGAGAATTATGTTAAGGAATTTTGTGCCAAATATTATAAAAAACTGCATCAATACATCAAGCACATCCATTACATTACTTAATATCCAACTTTCGGGCAATCAGAAACTATAATATTGTGCCCGATAACTTGGTTTACATTTGTAATATTAAAAATAATACTAATATAAAAATAATGAACCATAAGTTCAACAAAACATGTTTATCTTTAAATAATTCAGGAGCAATTGTTTGTATTATGATCATGTTGTCTACTGCATATTACACAGAAAAGTGCTGGGGACTCAATGAAGAAAACTTCACTTTTAAAAGATACCAGTGCAAGAAGAGGATTGGGAATGCCTGGTTTAGAACATTAATAATAATAAATAAATAAATGAAAGTAGTGCTGAGTGTTATTAAAAGCATTTTGTTGCAGAACTGCATTAATTTTCAGATTCCTAGAAGGTATTTTATTACAAATTATTCATAGCTTTTCATATAATGTTACTTAATATCCCAGCAGACTTATCTCAACCAATGATACAATGCAAGCAACCCTTTCATACAGGGTTTTAAATTGGCATAAATTATACACACAACATAAACTTAACTGGCAAATAGTCAGCAAAATTTTTAGGGCTGGTTCTGTGCTTCAATATTCCAATTGCTTTACAAAACATCTTATGATCATTTGGTCATAAAGTACTGTACAACACTAAATTAGTAACAGACTTTAATTAATATCATTTTAGTTAATATAAATCAAGAATACTTTCCTTAACTAGATAAATCTCATGCAATATTTGATAAACAGATTGATGTTACTAGTTAATTGAACTCACTGCCATCAATACATTTTTCATGTTCAGGATACTGAAAATTTTATGCATAACACAGAAAAACACTTATTAAGAAAATGCTTGTCATTTAAAACAAATTTCTTTTAGAAATTAAGTTACATTAAATTTCAGATTGCACATTTACAAGTAGAAGTTGTTATAAAGTAAATTAATTTTTCATTTGCTACAGATATATACTATTGCACTGTTATTGATTCTTCCAGCATGGTGTACACACAGAAGAAAATATTACAAATTAAATAAGCATTATAGAAGAAGCTTTAATTTCAGAGCTTAAAAGTAAATTAAAACCTTTTAAAGATACCTATTTTATGCTAATCATTACATTATTTGTAATGAAATAAAATTTAATGTAATTCATATAAGATTCGCTAAAAACGTAATCTACCAATTAAGTGCCAAGTAACAAGAACACCATTTTGGGATATGAAAGCTGAAGCAGACATTTCTTGTCTGCTATTATCGCCACCAATTAAATCAGAATCTGTTAAATTTATTCTGGTAGTAAAACTACTTTCAGTGCCACTAGGAAACAATACAATACTAATTTCATCAATCATTGCTTTCCTTAGACGCATCCGTACTTCATCAATGATAAAGTCAAGACCTTCATACCTTTTTAAGAAATTTGCAAAATCATGAAAAATATCATTACAAGAATATTTACATTCATACTGATTTAATACATCTTGAAGATGCCCAGTAAAAAGAAGATTTTCTTCCATAAGAATTAATACTGCTGATCTTAATGACAAAGATTCTAACCTTGATTGCATTTCAGGTAAACAATTCACAACTTCCTCCAGAAAAAGAGTACAAAATGAAGTGATCATATCATTTACTTTACTCACAGTTACATTACTAGAAAATTTACAATGTAATTTCAGATAGTTTTCAAGAACAAGGCTAAGGCCCACTGTTAAACCCAGCAAGCCTGATTTTTCATATGTAATACAATTTATTAGTGGGTCCATCAGCAAGGGACAAATAGAACCATGAGGCCCAGATGGAAAAAGAGTCATCCAGTTTGTTTCAGTAGTAGCAACAAGTTTAATATAGGATGCTGGATCTTTATATGGCTGTTTTCTTCTACGTAGGTCATGTTCCACAGCTTGGCCAAGAGATGATAGCTGCAGGATACAGTCTACAGAGAATTGATGATCTTCTGAAGCATAATCAGCAAGTGCGCCAGTTCTACGGTAGAGACCTATGTCATAAAGCCATTTTTCAAACAGAATGGCAGGATGGTCTCTCTTCTCCAGATTGTAAACTAAACGCAGTAAGCCGAAAAGGAAACGAAATTTCCGGGAATCGATTCTTTCCCATTTTTCTCCGGTGCTGAAGATGCATTCAAATTTTGTGCTTGTTGATTTTACTCCATATTGGTTTATTAAAGATAACAACCACTCTCGCGGGTTATCTGGCTTAGGAGCATCTTTTATGAAAAGCCATAAACCTTTGCACCACTCTAAAGTGAGATTCCACCACAGACTTTGAGCGGAAGACACATTCCGTAAACGAGAACAAGTATTTCCAAAATTCAATAAATCAAAGGGGCATATGATATAGCTACAAATCTTATGAAGAACTAGATCAGGTAACTGCAATAAATTATATTCTGACGCCATGGCAATACGCAATATATATCAAGCAGATAAAAAAGTAACTAAGATATACTGCGACATGTAATGTATTTCGCAAAATATGTCAAGAAATACTTATAAAAATGAATAAACTGGCAGCATACATTGCACTTAATTTCTAGTGTATACTAAATATCACTGTTATACAAAACATATATCATGAATTAAGAGATAGAATAAATGAAGATCAGTTAACTCGCATTAAAGTCAACATCTTTTGGATTGGTTGATAGGGGATAATCATCTGATTGTACTAGTTTCAGAAAGCATAATTTATCCTTACGTTATACATTTTATCTATTTCTTAAATGGTTTTTTTAACGCAGAAACCAACTTGTACACCACACTTACTTTGTTTATTTTGGTCTGCAAAACACTGTTGCCAATTTTAGACAGACAAACTAGACAGGTGTCTTGTTTTGCATTGGTTAAGTCTTTCTGCAAACTCAACCTTAGGTGTGAAAGAAAAGTATATAGAAAGAGGGCAATTTCGTATTTCAGAAGAGATAAAAAGGAATTTCGTGCATTTTATGCAAGTTCGAAAGGCCAGGAAGAAAAGATGGGACAAAATAAAATAAATGGACCAAATGTAATAGAGAGAGAGAGAGAGGGAAAATAAAGGGCCTATAGAAAGAAAACGAAAGAAGTGGAAAATTTCCTAAAATGCGATTGTGTCCATGAGTGTGGTCAAAAGGGAAGGAAGATGTGTTCATTTACAATAGATAGTGTCTTCCAGGTGTGTATAGTGAGTGTGTTTGGTAAAGCTGAGTAGATGTGATGATGGGAAAGAAAAATCACAGAAGAGATTAGGGGTCAGTTACATAACAGTTTAACTTCTAGTTAAGAAGCTAACTTTAACTAAGTAAGTAAAATTTTAAAAAATAAATTAATAATTAAAAAGAAAAAAAAGTAAGTCGTAATACGGGAAACAGGGCAATATGTTTGCCTTCACATTGAGACCTAACTACAAAAGACACATAACATCAGACAAAAGTATATACTAAAGCAACGACAACTATTACCGTTCCTAACATATTCATACATTTTTCAGAAAACAGTATCGGACAAAATCATAAATCCAAACAGAAAGCAAAAATACATCAGCTCAAATAAATAAATAAATGATTTACAGAGTTTAGTTTTATTCCAATATTAATTAATTTTTTATTAATTAAACATAATATTTATTAATTAATTTAACCATCATAATTTATTATAGTTTAACAAATTCAGGCCCACTGTATTAATATTAGCGCATAATTCTAAGTTTAAGAACTGAGAAACGTACGACATCGTAGTAACAAACATGGCAATCTAATAAACTCATCCATGCCCTAGATACACATTTTCTCTCTCAAGTAATTCCTGAGCAAGAAACGGGGCCGACAAAGGGTAGCTGCTGATTGACTAGACTACTGTTAAGGAATGTATTCTCTCTACGAATAGTTATGAGAAAACCTTATGATTTAAAAGAAGCTTATGAAAATAATAAATAAATGAATTTAAAGGCACTTTAGTGATAGAGATTAGATTTAATTTAGAGAAAAGAATGATACTTATCTGAATGCTCCGTATCAGCCCTCGTCTTGGTTTAGTCTTGTAGAATATGAAGAGCGAAGAAGATAAGAACTTCCTTCTTCAGTCTGACTGTCGAGAACCTTCAATCTGATTGAGGAGACATTATAGAGAAAAAGTGCAACAAAATTATTCAGGAAGGGGAGAATTTATTGAAACACACATTAAAAATTTTAGAAGCTACGTTAAGATGCTGTCTCCATCGTTCGCGATCGCAGCGCCCTCCTTCTGTTGCCAATTTTATGTTCCCAAATAAAGATAGTTAGCAATAGGTCACAGTTTATTTGAAGGAAGCACCTTCGCAAAGAAGCCGGTAAATGCAAACACCGTTAATAATAGCGATAAGAGTTAAGGCCTAGTAACCCCACGGAATTCGCACGTTCGGAGGTAGCAAGCATTCCTTTTATCCAGTGTTTGGTTCCTTAGATTACTGTTTATAATTTTGCATGTTGTAGCATCGCACTCATCCTTCGCCTTTGTACATGTAAGTTACCCTTTAGTTATTCACTGTAATTAAGGAAGTTGACGAAGACAGATTCGTGTCTACAGCGGCACGTCTCAGAAAAGTTATTGCTATCACTGAAAACACAGCAAGCAAATTTTGCGTTCACAATAAACAACATGCCAGCAGAGATTCTGATAATACTGATTAAAAAGCACATGGCGAAGGGGACAACTTTTTATGACTGGTGAATATCCGACATGTTCCTTCTTAGGCAGGCATAGATATTATATGTATCAGATTGTTACTATTCCATAAATTTCGTTAATCCGGCAACTGATGCCCACGCCCAGTCCACTGAATTAAACAAGATGTCTCTGAAAGTAAAATTACTAAAACAATTGGTCTTCACAAGGAAAATCTAGCTGATCAAGCACTCGAATACCTATTTCGACGAGAAGTTAAACATAATGGCAAGATCCATTTACGGAAATTCTAAACGCAAAAAAAAATTATATCCTTTTAGTCTTAGTAAGCCCAAGTAAGTCTCTGGGAATTTACTTAATGGCATATGAAACAAAGGTGGGTCTTTTTCACCGCGATCAAAATCTGAAAAAAGAAGTGAAGTATTGCTAGACATAAGTATACAAGTTTTTTAAAACTCTTTTATAATAGTAGAATTAATTAGAAATATTTTTTAATAATAATACTAACATTTACTTTACTTTTTATGCTAATTTTTTCTTGCATATGCTTAACATCGTGCTTTTCTATCAGCCTGAATTTAATTGTTTTAAAAAGCATGTTTAACCAGCTAATTAATTGCAAATGATGAATATCATGCTTTTCTGCCTGAATTTAACTGGACTAATCATCATAATTTGACAAAATACATTTGACTTTCATGTCCTTGGTATGTTTTATCAGCTAATTTTTAGCTAAATTTAAATTACGTATGCTTAATATCACGCTGTGGACTAAATATCATACTTAAAACGCTAAATTTAACTTGAATATGCTTTATATCATATTTTATTTCAAAAGTCAACCGTATATCGCTAAAACGATTACCGAGCTTGGCGACAAAAAGTGACAGTCGCCAACGGGTTCTTTGCTGAAAAACGCTTTGTTGAATGCAGTATGATGAGGAATCAGTATTCTCTGGAGTATCTCAACATTCGGCCTTGGCCATTACAGAAAATATGTTTTTGAACACCATGTGTTGCCAAAACGTCAAATAGCTTTCCTCATGTCTTGTTTTAAAAATATTTGGAGATCTATTGTATAGCATAAAAAACGCCAGATCGCAGATATACTCCAATCGGTTTTCTACAACAAGATAAATCGCCAACGTTGTCTATTGGTTACTTGATATGTTTCCTTATCTCTTAACATATTATTCTATTTCAAAAGAAATTCAATTGTCAATGGAACACCTTCGTAACGATATCGTACCCTTGTGCAAATCGGCCGCTGTTAGAAAAGGCCCACTGCGGTAAAAGGAAGCGTGCAGAAACTAAAAATCCAGTTTTCTTTTAAAACTGATGCAATTTATCTTACATCAACAAAGTTATGCCAATAAGGCGTTGTTCATGAAGGTGCGCGCACCCTTATGCAAATCCGCTTTTCGTTTAGTTTTTGATAAATTAATGAAGCAGGGGATGAAATACTTCTTTTTTACCTTAATATTCTATATTTATTTATATATATTATGGCTTAATATTCTGTATTTACATGAAAAACGCTGAAATGTTATAAAACTATCTACACCTTTATGAAAAACTACGGACTCCTATAAAAATGCCCGCATTTTTATGAAAAACGCCGGAATGGAGTAAGAGTTTACGCCAATCAATCAGAAAACCGTTTCAGATTGTGTTCCTCAGAAGATTAGTTATATAACTTGAAGAAGATTAGTTTATATTACTTGATATTCTCAAGCTGTTCACAATAACAGTATTGGATAAAGGACGAATGATTTTTAAGGTTTGGTATGAAGGGTTTAGGATAAGTGAGCATGCCATCTTGGCATCGAGATTCAAAGGGACAGGAAAAGAGATATTATATAAAAGCAAAGTATTTATTCCCGATAGACATAAATCAGAAATTAGCACAACGGAATGAAGGAGATGCAGATTTTTTATTAGAGATCGAAACCGAATATTGTGACTTGCCCTACCATCAAAGTTGGATTAGCCATCAAGCAATATAAGAACGTGCTTAGGGTATCAAGGAATCCATATTTCAAAATCCATTTTGACTGTATAACTGAGGAGCTACCGTCAGACCTCCAGCTGGAAGTGACTGATTTGAAAAACAGTGATATGCTCAAAATGATATTTCAAGAAATGTATGTAATCCAATTCGATTCCTTTTGGAAGATAAATAATTAAAATCATATACAGAATGATTTAGATCTTCATTTGGGAGTACTTACTAATGTAAAAGGGCATTTTCGAAAATGAAGTTTGTACAGATCCTTATAAACAGATGATCATTTGGAAACAAGCTTAACGATAGGAAGTACAAAATTCGAACACCTGTACGAGGAAATACCATCTCAGAAAAAAGAATTACATTCATCGCTTTTAGTACAAAATCTGACATGTTCCATAACACTTTTACTAATAAATAGAAGTGTATAAGGTATTTCCTCCCTCTTCTCCGCATGCCTTTGTGGTGTAACTGGAAGCACACCCGACGCATATTCGAGAGGTCCAGGGTTCGAGGGCACTGTATTTTTTTCACTTCTCCATTAAAAAAAGAAAAAGTCTGAAAGGTTTCAGATTTGAAATTACGTCTAAAGGGTCTTTTTTTAACATTT
The DNA here is from genome assembly GCA_000611955.2 of Stegodyphus mimosarum. Classification (NCBI taxonomy): domain Eukaryota; kingdom Metazoa; phylum Arthropoda; class Arachnida; order Araneae; family Eresidae; genus Stegodyphus; species Stegodyphus mimosarum. The sequence continues at coordinate 147,094 of KK113427.1, forward strand.
TGTGTGTTATCTTTATTTTATTAAATACCATGCTCTTCCCAATTAAATATAAAATTTAGTTCAAGAGAAGTATCGCAAAATAATATTAAATCAAGCATATCTTTAGAATTTCCGATACACAGACTCACGCGCTGGAGATAAAAATGTTTTTTCTGTACAACGTTGCCATTGCTCGCTTTGAAATCCTTGAGTTTGTTAATCAAAAATTCGTTAAGTTTTACAAAATATGAAATGGATAATAAAGCGAATTTCAAATTTGGGCTTCCAGATGTCCATATTCGCAAGAGGATTACGTCATTCAAAATTTGATGGCTCTAGGTACAGTTGTTTTACCACAATGCGAGAAACATACATATATTTATGCAGATTTTTCATTATTTAATTTCTTCAAATATAATAGAGGGCGATAATAGTTGGCGGCACCAATTTGAAAAGGGAAACGGACATTCAGAGTGATTCGACGCAAAACGAAAAACAATAGACCTTCAGGGACAAACCCCTCTTTGAACAGAGGAAAAAAAAAAAAATTCAGATTTTAAATTACGTTCAAATGAGCGTTTTTTAACATTTTGTGTGCTACCTTTATTTATTAAATATCATGTTCTTCGCACTTAAACCATAAAATTCAGTTCAAGAGCAATATCGCAAAATAATTTTAAAATGAGCATATTTTCAGAATTTTCGATACATAGTATCGCGCCATAATGTCTTTTCTGTACAACGTTGCCATTATTAAAGTTTTACAAAATAAATTTCGTTAAAGTTTTACAAAATATGAAATCGATAATAAAACAAATTTCAAATTTGGGCTTCCAGACGCCCATATTCGTGTTGTAAACGTTCAATATTCAAAATTTGATGATTCTAGGTATCGTTGTTTTATCACATTGCGAGAAACATATATACATTTATGCAGTTTCTGCATTATTTAATTTCTTTAAATATATTACAGGGCTTTTGAAAAGTGAAACAACACTTATAGTGAACAAACGCAAAATGCCAAAACGAAATTAATAGTTCTTCTGGGCAAATTGCTTCTTTGTATCAAAAATTGTGCTTTGTAGCATTATACCTTGTTCATTTTTCAGATTTAAAATATTGTATAATAAGTGGCCAAAATGACACTTCATAATATGACAGCAAAAATTTAAAATGCTTTATTTTAACGTTATTTTTTTACATATAATTTCATTATATTATCATTATTTTAATGAAATACATCAAAGTTACAATGTTTTAAAAAAATCGTTCAAAAATTCCCATATCTCGAAGTTAAACATTTTCTATAGAAACTGATCTTAAAATCGCCAAAATGTTGATCAGTCGTCAAATTTAAAACTGTTTAATAAAAGAATTCTCATCCCCAAAAGTGAAAAGTTGTGTAAGAGCTCTTCATTAGAAAAAATGAAATAATTTTGAAATGATTATGTTGCACTTTTTTCACTCTGAAACTCAAGTATTCCACCATTTATATTAGAAATAGGAACAAATTATAACCCGTTCAAAAGATAATCATACTTGCCAGTGAATCGCCAAAAATATTTCTCCAAAATGCTAAGTCACACTCGAAATGGCAATCGTAAAAACAGACAGAAATTTCGGATGATTAAAATTAAGGACCTTCTGCCGATTTTTGAGGACCGTACGAATCCTGCACTAAAGAAAACTTTCATTCTTTACCTAATTAAATATAAAATTTATATTTTTATCTGCACTCATCAGCCACCAAGCGATAAAGTGGCTCAATACGAATAATTCAACCCAAATTCCAGTGCCGGCTGCATGAGAAATTTCGTACACAGTCCAGTCACATTAATGTGACCATCTGTCAAAAGCCAGAATAACCACCTTTCGCAGAGCGGACTGCTGCGAGACGTGCAGGAAGAGAGTCACATAGGTCCCTGAAGGTGTTCTCTGGGATGTTGAGCCATGCCGACTCTAATGCCGTGGCCAGCTGCGCTAGATTACGCGGTTGAGGATCCATGGCGCGAACAACTCGATCGAGATGGTCCCACAGATGCTCGATTGGGTTTAAGTCAGGTGAGTTTGCTGGCCAGGGGAGGACGGTAAACTCATCCTGGTGCTCTTCGAACCACGCACGTACACTGGCAGCTGTATGGCACCTCGCATTGTCCTGCTGGAAGATGCCATCATCCTGAGGAAAAACAATGCGCATGTAGGGGTGAACATGGTCCGCAAGGACAGATGCGTACTTGTATTGATCCATTGTGCCTTCCACAATGATCAGTGAACCTAGAGAATGCCAGGAAAACATTCCCCAGACCATAATGCTCCCGCCTCCAGCTTGGACCGTTCCGGCAATGGTTGCAGGGTGGTTCCTTTCAGAGGTTTCACGCCTTATACGCCAACGTCCATCTGTCCGATGGAGCATAAAACGCGATTCATCCGAAAACGCAACCTGTCGCCACTCAGTGGACGTCCAGCTGCTGTACTGGCGTGCAAATTCTAGCCTTCGCCGTCGATGAACAGCAGTCAGCATAGGTGCACGAACCAGGCGTCTGCTTCGGAGGCCCAGACGCAGCAATGTTCGCTGAATAGTACTTTGGGAGACACTTTTGGTAGCCCCTTGGTTCATTTTGGTGGTCAGTTGCTCAACGGTAGCCCGTCTATCTGCCCGAACGCATCTCCGCAACCGTCGTTCGCCTCTGTCATCTATGGCCCGTGGTGCACCACATTTGCCACGTCGCTGATTTTGGACAGTCCCATTTTGCCATGCACGGTACACTTTTACCACGGCGGCACGCGAACAGTTCACAAACTCAGCCGTTTCGGAAATGCTTCCACCCTTGGCCCGAAAGCCAATGATCATGCCCTTTTGGAAGTCGGATAAATCGCTTCGTTTCTGCATTACGCCAACGATTGAAATGTTTTCCGAAGCCCTCACACACCCTTTATATACGCTCAACTGCACTGTGCTGCCACCTGCCTTCTGTGATTGGTTATTTAACTCTGACATGGAAAGTACGTGGTGGTCACATTAATGTGACTGGACTGTGTATTTTTCTCCATGTGTAACATGAATAGGCAAGTTTGTCATTAAAATTCTCCACAAAAGTATTCCTCCTCTTTGATGCTTTACCATATTCCAAATAAGTCAATGCAACTCTATTTCTCTCTGCTAGAATAATTTAAATCGAAAGCTAATTTAGTACAACAAATTGCAATTAACTAGACATTATGCAAAATATGTTGCTACTCTCCCCTCTAAAGTATTCTTGGTATTGTCATGAATATTTTAGAAATACGACTGTTCAGATCAGATTTAAATTTTTAATGCTGATTTTTTTGGTAAAATAGTAAAAGGAAAAGAATATGTGACATTGGAACTCCTAAGAATTACAAAATCGACGAAAGTTTTTATGACCCTGAGCGCAGTGGGAACCCCAAATCATATTTTTTAGCAGCATAGGGATTGTTTATTAATTGGTCTCAGTTTCCATTTCGGTTTTCAATCATGGAGTATGTAATATCCCGTTGATTTACCACTGAAAGCAAATCTGTTGAACTTTAAATTAAAGGTAGACTAACTTAAATCACTACTAATCAATTGAAAACAAAATCCATAAAGTTTAAAACTTTTACAAACCAAAAAGAAATTTTTTTTTGAATTATTATCCAACAAAAGTTCTTCAGACTGCTATATTTATAAATATAATTCTGCCACACGAGGAGGACCAAGGTCTCCCATTCCTAGCTATGCACCTATATTTGAACAACAAATTGAAGGTGCTGTTACGAATATTTCCAACCACAGATGCTTTGAAAATATCCACTATAGTACGTGAGGGGATACTGTGTCACTTGCATAGTTCTCATATTGAACACTTAGTGTAATGACTATGTATGTGTCTCGTCGTTCAATTTATTGTGTTCTGATCCATGTGTTTTCTTCTTCTCTAACGTTAAGTAACCATTTCTCATAAATGTTCATAAGATACTTTTTACTTACTTTAGCCAGCAAAACGCCCTCACGCGATTAATGTTTGTATTGCGGAGCAACTTGTATGACCCAGATTGAAAAGATTCAAAAGATCAGAAATATTTCGAGAACTTTAACCACATCTCCGTTGAATCCTAGATAAGTTTTTGCCATAATTTTTTGAAAGTATCGTTAGTTCAAACTTTCAATTACTTGGTTTTATTCGATCATATTCAGTTTTGGTTTGACAAAGTTTGAATGCATTAAAGGCCCAATGAAAGTCAAATACATTGGTCAATTCAGCTCAAAGAATGAAAATTCTCATTTAAAGGAAGAAAAAACAAAACAAAAAAAAATAGACTGCTGAGTAGCGGCAAGAGAAATATTTCAGGAATCAATCAATTCTCATTTAATTCAATATTCTTTGCTTTCCCGATTTAAAAAAAAAAAAAAAAAATCTTGTCTCGATTTTACTTTTTCTTATTTTGCATGTCTATGACAAAATGAAAAATTTCAAGACAGAAAAACATGTGATGAAATAGTAATAAATAAATTTTATATAAATAAACTGGGTTTACTCTCTTAGACTCCACAAATTAGTCTGTTATCAAAACTATTAAGGACATCATATACATAACACTGTATGGCAATTTGCCTCACCTATCATCCCATATAGCTTTCTTGGTTTTACACATTGTTCCAATATAACAGTCGTAGAAGAAGAGAAAAATAACATTGAAATATATTTATTATAACATGTAAATATCTTATGAACATACCTTTAGAAAAATAAATCAATTTTATAACAATATATTTAACATTACATGTAAATATCTTTCAAACATACCTACAGAAAAATACATCAATTGCATAAGAATATACCATCTAACAAGCAACCAGCTACACAAGATGACATAATGAAATTGATTAAATATAAAAATATCGCTTTTCTTTCTTAATACAATTAAAAATGAATCTATGTTTACTATTTAAAGCCTTATAGTATGTCATATATAATGATCATAAATACATGAAGAAGTATAATATTGTATTAAAATGGTATACAAAGAAAAATCAAAACATTAGAAAATAGCAACACTAAGTGTTTCATTGTGGTTTCGAGCAGAATGCAATGTACCCAACCAAATGCTAACATCAATGAATAGCCAAGTTTCTAGATAGCAAATCTCAAACGTTAAAAAAAAAAAAAAGTAAATATAGTGACTTTAATGATTTTCACTGCAGACACATTATCAGCACAAATCATTTTAACCCTTGGTAATAATTTCAGAATTCTCAAAATGAGGCATATCAAAGATATATATATATATACATATATTGATATATATAATGATGAAAATACCAACATCAAGTCAACAAACAGCAATTACCCATGCACTTATTACCATATGCCGTGGACAGAATTAAGCCCGACTGTTCTAACGGAGTAACATCCAAGTTTAACTGCAAAAAATGTCAATAAGCAAAATATATTTTCATACTTCACACATTAAATTATAAAGGATGACACTTTAAATAAGAATAATTTGTATACTACTGTTAAAAGTGCACTATAGGGTATTGCTTTTCTGCCAGAAACTGGAAGCACTGAAATGAGATTTTTTTTCTTTTCCCTCTATCCTAAGCCTATTGGAAGGATTCATGTATGACATTGATTAAGTTTGTTCTGCTCAGAACGGTACTGGTTGTATAATGGACGTCAGACCATTTCTAGAGAAGCACAGTTGTTCTATTATTAAGTTTGGATACATCATTAAATGCTGCCAAATCATTTACCATAGCTTTTATGTGTTGTGAAAGAGATAATTAACTTACAATGGGACAATTGTTGTTAACAAATAAGAAACACTAATGCCAGATTAATCAGTGACCTTTGGAACTTAATTAAATCTTTAGGAATACTGTTGAATAAATACATCAGGTCCAAAATACAGATTGGATTTAAAAAAATTAGCTGCAAATAGGGCTACAGCAAGGCAAGAAGACTTGTAACAGTCTAGTACCTGATAGGATTAATACCTTGAAGCATGAAGGACTGTCTTTCAGATAACGAACCTACAAGCTATTTGGGAAAGTAATCTTTAATGTTTTGGTTATTCAATGCATATACACATTTCTGTACTATAAAATAAATAAAACTACATCTTTTAAACATCTCTGCTAAAATCTCAAAATTCGGTACTTAAAAAAATCAACACATCTTCTATTTAAAAATACATAATTTTTCTCCTATAAAGCCTTAAGTATTTGAAACAATAAAATTTATAGAAAAGGTGTTGTAAAATAATTACTGATATTTCACAAAAATTGCATTTGAAAATACTTTAAAGGTGAGAAAATTGGAAACTTTTATTTTTGAATTTTAAAATCCTAATTCAATCAAAATGAAATACTAATGAAATGCAAAAATAAATAATAAATAGAATTTTTCTAAAATGTGTCTTCCACTCTATTTACATTTATTATTTAAATAGTTACAGGGCAACTCCCATCACAACAGAAATGTAATATACTGTTACTTATCTATAAAGGTTTTCACTCCAGCAAAGAATTAAATTGTTTAATTACAAAATTTGGAAGCTTATGTTGCTATGGACTTAACCTAATTCTAATCTAAACTAATTCTGACAAAATATTACATAATGAGAAGCTAATGAATGTACTGTTTTCCAGCAAAGTAATCAGAGATAATTAATGCAAAATCAAACAGAAAGCAAGAATAAAAAATAAATGAAAAAATAAACAATCAGAGAAGGTTTGATTTATTTAATTATGGCAATCATGCAAGAACTATCTGCCTAAATGTAGGGATGCCTCCATGGAGATTTCTAAGGAAAACTGGCTCATATCCATATTACATACAGGGAAAACCACAAAAACATTCATGATGCCAGTCCGTTTACCTGGAACTGAACCCATGCTGAACTACCAGTGTTCAGCAACTTTGCTGCTTGGCCACTGGTGAGCTCAATCAAAAGAAAGATCTAAGCTTGTTAAATGCTTTTATATTTCTGTTAGATTCTCACTTAAATCATTTGAAAAACATACTGCTGTACTTAAATAAGCAGAGAAATGAAAAATTATAATACAGAGAAAAGCAAAACACAAAATTCTACATTAAGCAAAAGAAAAAATAATTAAATAGGTATATTTTTAAAGAAAAATATCTTTAGTCAAAAACAATGGTGCTTTTTTGTTATCATGGCAGCAGTTACCAAAAGTTTATCAAACTGCCAAATGTGCTAACCTTTTCACAGCTTGTCAACAAATATGACACTGTGAACAAACGTTAAGAATGGATGTTAATACAGTAATTTTTCTGATCTAGATTCTCAGTAGCTTTTGTGTTAAAGATCAGTTAGTCATTCTTTGCTGAATTTCTGCTCAATGCTAAATGTATCCCATTCTCTTAAGCGAAAACAGAGCACTTTGCACATGGAATAACAATTTCCTTCACCCCACATACAAAAAATATGTTTTCCTTACAAAAACATCAGAAATATAGATATATATTATATTCATTATATATAAAATAATTATTTCCTCTGTGAAGATTTATGAATTTTTAGGCTTGCCTATATCTGATTAGATTTGACACCAATATTTATGTTAGAATTTAATATCCTGAAGAAACTGATAAGCCTCAGAAGGATGACTCTTAAAAAAGAGATATGTAGAATAAAAATTTCAACATACCTTTCAGAAACCTTTCTGAGAAAGGATTAAGAGAGGGAGACTCACTATCTTGTCTGTTGTTTAATATAGCTTTAGAAAAGGCCATAAGAGACTCTGGAATAAACACAAGTGGAACCATCTTGCACAGAATCATTTAATTGCTGGCTTTCGTCGATAACGTTGATATCATTGGGCGATCAAAACGAGCTGTGGGCAAGGCTTTTGCCTCGCTTGAAAATGGAGCAAGAAAGATGGGCCTAATCACTTATGAAGACAAAACAAAATTTATGATAATTTTATTTATTAATAAAACTTGCTTTACCCCCTTGAAGATAAACAATTATACCTTTGAAGGCATAAAAGAATTTAAATATCCTGGCACATTGATCACAAGTTGCAATGATATAAAAATTGAAATAAAGAATAGAATATTTATGGTTAATAGATGTTACTATGGCCTTAAAAAACAACTTAAATCCAAACTAATCAATGTGAAAACTAAATTAAATTTATAAAAAACTTTAATAAGGTCTGTTGCCCTTTAGGGAAGTGAATGTTGGATACTTAACAGAGCAGAGAAAGACCTGATATCAACTGAAAAATGATGATGAAAGAAAAATCCTAAGAAAGATCTTTGGACCAGTACAACAAAATGACATGTGCAGGATTCTCTATAATCATGAACGATGTGGAAAATATTGGAAGTGTGGTGAAACTGATATTGTGAGAATCGTAAAGACATCTCGTATCAGATGGCTGGGCCATGTGTTTAGATATGATGATGCATTTCCAACCAAAGAGATAACCTTTTCGAGAATTGAGGGAGTATGATGAAAGAGAAGACCACCCACTAGATGGATAGATGATGTCAAGCAAGAATTAAGGTTAATTGGAGTTAACCGATGGAAGGCTATTGCACTGAATAGGGTGGAGAAAACTTAGAGAGACAGTTTTGGCTTGTAACAGGATGTGGAGCTTATGAAGAAGATTTATGTTTAACATTAAGTAGTGCCCCCTATTAATGGGGGGGGGGAACCTTAGGTTTCTTTTCTCTTTTTAACACAACTAAAACTGGTGACTTTTATGTCTCAATTAAAAGTATTCTTGAATATTTAAAACATATTTGTTTTCAGTAACATGATCAGATAAAACATGTAGAATTTTTTAAAACAGTAACACTTTTTTGAGGATCCTGCTAATTAAATGTACATAACAGTATCACAGCAATTAACAAGGCTTACAGCAACAACAATCAAACATTTCAGAAAACTTAATTTTCTCCAAATTGAAGTAAAATAACAAACACATGACTAGAAAATTAGACATCTTTATTCCTTTTCTCAACAATTTTTTCAGTACTTTCCAATTACCTGCAGCCCCAGTTTCAACTTTCATATATTTATTACACTTTCAAGTATAATGTGATAGCAGTTAACCCATGCATGCATGTATCACTCATATTTTTAAGTACATATGGATTTATACCCTTTATATTTAACCATCAATTCAGTGATCAATGTCCATTTTTTTATATATCATAATTCCTTTTTATATTAATTATGAAGAGAATGTCTACGAGCTGCAAAGATAGATAAAGAAATGTTTTTAACTAATTGACAGCCATAAACGACTTGACATCTCATGTTGGGGTGGATAATCAGTACCATTTTTCCTTTTTGTAAATTCACCAAATTATAACCATTATTTCTATCATTTGGAGAAGGGGAGACAATTAATGATTTAAAATGTAGTAGTTACTAAATAAAGTGAGTTATTTAAATTTTCCTTTACATAAGACATTTTAACACAGGTATCGTACATAGGATTCAAAAGTAATCATATATATATATATATACAGTCAATATAAAAGTAAATTAATAAGCCCAAGACTTAATTCACAATAAATTATAAATATGAAAAACTTTCCATATAACATCTCCAAGGAACAAAAATTAAATTTAAAATCATCCCCAAAAAGAAATTGTCAGAATTTTAAAAAAGAATTTTCTAGTCCTCATTTGCTTTAAAAACAGTTAAGAAAAAACTTAAATCGCAAAAACGCCAAAATCAAAAGTAAAACTTATTTAAGTATTGAAAAACAATTGAGGATTTAGAAAATTGAAACAATTATGTTTAAGAAAGTCAAAATATGCCAATAACGGTGCATGTAAATTAGGAAAAACGTGATCATGAGCAATTTTTTTCAACAAATTAAAACTAATATAATGCAAAATCTTTTGTAGTGATACTTCAGTGTGAATAATAACCAACACTTCCTTTTTAAAGTGGATACCATGTTTAATTGCCAAAATTAACAAACTTTAGGGCAAATATGTTATGTGCAAATTTCAAATGTCATTATGTATTACATATTTCGATAACAAATTACTAAATAGAATTTTAAATGATTTAATTTCTAAAATTTGCCGTTTTGCCAGGATAATCTATAATCTTATAAGCAGTGAATATTTACTCTTTTTTAAGATTTTAATCAAGTACAGATACCCAGAATGAAAAGCAGTATTTAATAATGAACATTTTAAAGCATTTGATGTTCAAGTACAAGAGTGCAAACTATTATGTAGCCAATTGATACAAGGATATTTCCATGGATACGACAGGCTTCTGCTATATGAATTATAACAAATAAATATATTTTTAAATGGTTTTTGAAAAATATGCCCGATAATGCTTAAGAAGAAAGTAGATAATTTTCTGACTAACACATACATGTATTAGAAATATGATCATTTGGGTCTTTTTGAAGAAGATGCATGATATCATATAAGAAAGTTGAAGCAACTGTTTGTTTAGAGCAATTAAAAAATAAATAAAAGTAGTCATGAAAGGTATTAAAGCATTTTGGAGAACTCTATTGATTTTCAGATTCGGAGAAGATACATGATTACAAATTACTTCCGGCTTTCATATTATGCTTTTTAATTTCTCAAAACAAGTGGCTCTATCATGGTACAATTCATGAATTTGCACAGAATGGAAAATAGGTGTAAATTATACAATAAACATAAAAGTTAACTAGTAAGAAGGCAGCAAAAATTTTACGGCAGGTCCTTTGCCTAAAAGTTCAGCAACTATATTGAACATCTGATGTTTAGGAAATTTTGTAAAGAATAAAACTTTATGTGATAGTATTTTGGATAATACAAAATGAAGACTACATTATATTAATCTCATGTAATAATTTAGCAAAAAAATTTATGCTGCTAATTAATTAAATTCAAAAACATAAAATATATTTTTTGACACTAAAATACTTCTGATTCTTCAAGAATAATTCACATACAGAAGACAATGTTGCAAATTAAATAAATTTCATGAAACAATTTTTAATTTCAATGTTTAAAAGTATATTAAAACCTTTTAAAAATACATATATTATGCTAATTCTTACATTATTGATTACGAAAAAAAATTTAATATTATTTATGTAATTTTCTTAAAAAACGTAGTCTTTTATTTAAGTGCCATGTGACAAGAACACCATTTTGAGATATAAATGCTGAAGCAGACATCTCCTGTCTGCTATTATCACCACCAATTAAATCGGAATCTGTTAAATTTATTCTGGTGGTAGCACTATTTTCAATGCCACTAGGAAACAATAAAATACTAATTTCATCAACCAGTGCTTTCCTTAGATGCATCCGCACTTCATCAATGATAAAGTCAAGACCTTCATACTTTTTCAAGAAATTTGTAAAATCATGAAAAATATCATTACAAGAATATTTACATTCATATTGATTTAAGACATTTTGAAGATGTCCTGTAAAAAGAAGATTTTCTTCCATAAGAATTAATACTGCTGATCTTAATGACAAAGACTCTAATCTTGATTGCATTTCAGGTAAATAATTCATTACTTCCTCCAGAAAAAGTGTACAAAATGAAGTGATCATATCATTTACTTTACTTACAGAGAAACTACTAGAAAATTTATAATGTAACTTCAGATGTTTCTCAAGAACAAGGCTAAGGCCCACTGTTAGCCCTAGTAAACCTGATTTTTCATATGTTATGCTATTCATTAGTGGCTCCATAAGCAAGGGACAGCTAGAACCATGGGGCCCAGATGGAAAAAGAGTCATCCAGTTTGTTTCAGCAGTAGCAACATGTTTAATATAGGATGCTGGATCTTTATATTGCTGCTTTTTTCTATGTAGATCATGTTCCACAGCTTGGCCAAGAGATGATAGTTGGAGTATACAATCTACAGAGAACTTATAATTCTCTGAAGCATAATCAGCAAACGGGCCAGTTCTACGATACATACCTATGTCGTAAAGCCAGTTTTCAAAATGAATGGCAGGATATTCCCTCCTTTCCAGATTGTACACTAAACGAAGTAAGCCGAAAAGGAAACGGAATTTCTGGGAATCAATTCTTTCCCATTTTTCTCCAGTGCTGAAGATGCATTCAGATTTTGTGCTTGTTGATTTTACTGAACACTGATTTATTAAAGATAACAACCAATCTCGTGGGTTATCTGATTTAGGAGTGTCTTTCATGAAAATCCATAAACCTTTGCACCATTGAAAAGCTAAATTCCACCACAGACTTCGAGCAGAAGACACAATCCGTAAATAAGAACAGGTTTTTCCAAAATTAAATAAATCAAAGGGGCAAGTTATATAGCTACAAATCTTATACAGAACTAGATCAGGCAATTGCAATAAATTATATTCTGATGCCATGGCAATGTGTAACGTAAAGAAAAAAAATAGTTGATATAACAGAGATAGACGAAAGAAAATAATTAAGTTCCTATTAATGTTAACATTTGGTAGATTAGATAAATACCCCGCTGTACTACTTTCAGGAAGAGTTATATATTACTACGTTATATATTTCGTAAAAGTCCAAAACGAGTATTTGACTTGCCGAAACATTCCCTTACAACTCTTATTTTGATTTCACAATCTCTGTTGCCAATTTGTAGACAGATGTCTTGTTTTGCATCCGCTACGTCTTTCTGCCTTGCAGGATGAAAAATCACTCTCTCTCTCTCATATGTGAATTAGAGTTTCAGAAAGCATTGCTTCCTTATACTCTGCATCTGGTGAAGAGCATCGGTATAACAAAATAATTAGTATGGACAAAATGACGAAAGTATAAGTCAAGAGGCCGCCATCAGTCTACGAATAAGGTGAGTTGCTGGAAATCCAAATCAGTGAACTGAAGAGTCACGTACGGGTAACAGATGTTAAGGACGGAGAATGTTAGATGGATATTTGTGTTTTTCATTGGGAAATGGAGAACATCTAAGAAAGCTGATGCAGTTGTTAGGATCAGTGAGAACAGAACAGAAGAAATTTCTGGCAAGTTTTTAAATATAATTTTGAATTGTGTCTACTTCTAAGATCGCGGTGGATATACGAATTTGGACTGAACCATGGCACGTTGATAATTTCTCTAAGGGCTTTGTTTTGAAGAACTTCGATGTGTAGAAGATGAGTTCTGGCAGCGTTGCCCAGACAGGACTAGCATAGAATAGTGCTGGTCGAAGTATAGGTTTATATAAGACAAGTTTATTTAAATCTTCTGCCAAGAAGTGGGCGCATAGTTGCAAGCGTGATATTAATTTTTTTTCAGTTTCCCTGAGATGTTTGTGAAAAGTGAATTTCTTATCTAGAATGACTCCTAGATATTTGACTTCTTCAAACCAGTCAATTTCTATATCAAATAGAAGAGGTCTTGGTGGAGTGAAATTTGTTTGTCCTTTACGAAATATAATTGCTTTTGATTTTTCAGTATTAACTACAATCCTCCAAGAAGTGAGCCATTTTTCTGGATGATTTAGGTAATGTTGAAGAAAGAGCTGAGAACAATAACTGTAGAAGCTTGAGTCATAACTGCTGTATCCTCTGCGAAAAGAGCTATGGTAATTTGTGGATCTTTAGGAATATGGTAAGTGTAAATGTTATATAAATATGGTGAAAGTACTGATCCTTGGGGCATTCTAGCGAAAATGTTTCTCATGGTAGAAACAGAATAGCCAATTTTCACTGCAAAGCTTCTGTCTTGGAGATAGGAAGCAAGTATTATACAATGATCGGGAAAGTTCAACTTGATAAGTTTGTAAATAAGTCCCCGGAGCCAGACCCTATCAAAAAATTTTGCAGTATCTCGGAAAATGGCTTCGGTTGGGAACTTACAATTGAAACCATTAGTAATATAGTTGATGACACGAAGCAGCTGGTGATTAGTACTATAAAAATGACGGAAGCTAAACTGTTCTTCTGTAAAGTAGAAGCTCTGTAGAATGATTTGATTAAGATGATATAGAATAATTTTTTTCAGTTATTTTAGAAAGTTGGCTGAGGAGGCTAATTGTGCGGTAGTTCTGCGGAAATGTTGATTTTAGATGAGGTTTGGGGACGACGACGACGATGGCATGTTTCCATATATTAGGAAAGTAAGAGAAGTTGATGATAGAGTTGATAATTTTAGTAAAACAAGTAATAGCATTGATAGGAAGATGTTTCAGAGCTTTGGTAGAAATATCAACAACACCTGGAGCTTTTTGGGGGTTTTAAGGAACTAATATATTCGGCAACCAGCTTAGGAGTGGCGAGGAATGTAAAGTTCAAAGGACCTGGGATTTTTAAGAAGGTACTAACTGTTTCATTAACTTTGGAGATATGATTGTTGCATAAGGGTTGGTATTGGGCGTAAATGTTTCTTCAAGTAAATCTGAAAAAGTGTTAGCTTCGTCAGAATAAGCCATTCCGTTGGTACCATGAAATGGCGGAATTTGCTTGAAGGGTTTCTTAAATTTCTTAGTAATGTCAAAAAGAGAATTATCTTCAGTTGCGAGAGAGTTGAGGAAGTTTCGCAAGCGTTGTGTCTTGAAGTTACTAATGTCCTTCTTGATGTCATGCTGAAGAGCGTTCAGTTGCGTTTTGATCCTCGGGTTTCCTGTATTTTGCCAGTTTTTTCTAATTCGATTTTTGCATTTGACTTTTTGTCTTACGCTGGCTGGAAGAGAAAGAAAAGGATGGGAACTGATGAATTTATTGGTAGAGACATTGATAGCATGTTGAATACAGGTGGTAAACTTGTATTACATTCAGTATCGTCTTCATTGATGATTCTAGGATTTCCAGGAATAGTATCTGAAATGATTTTTGTGAATTTCTTCCAGTCTGCGACACCAATACTCCTGCCCATTGAAGGTAAGCAGCTATTAATGCTGATTTCAAGAAGGATGGAATTATGGTCAGATGAGAGAGCTGGCACAGCAAAAAATCACTCAATCATCTAGAAAAATGGCTCACTTTTTTGGAGGATTCCAGTTAATACTGAAAAATCAAAAGCTATTATTTTTCGTAAAGGACAAACAAATTTCACACCACCAAGACCTCTTCTATTTGATGTAGCTATTGACTGGGTTGACGAAGTCAAATATCTAGGAGTCATTCTAGATAAAAAATTGACTTTTCAGAAACATCTCAGAAAAACTGTGAATAATTTAATATTACGCTTGTGACTATGCGCCCACTTCTTGGCAGAAGATTTAAATAAACTCGTCTTATATAAACCTATACTTCGACCAGCACTACTCTATGCTAGTCCTGTCTGGGGCCACGCTGCGAAAACTCATCTTCTACACATCGAAGTTTTTCAAAACAAAGCCCTTAGAGAAATTATCATCGTGACATGGTTCATTCCAGATTCGTATATCCACCGCGATCTCAAAGTAGACACAGTTCAAAATTTGTAAGGTTTTTGTTAAACTAACGAAGTTTATTTTTATTTTACTTTTCTATGTGTTCTCATTTCAACTTCCCGTTAGAAGAAGCGCGCGTTTCAGCTTTATACTAATTTGAAATGGAGCCAAGTTATATTTAAGCGAGAGCTAGGAACCTCTCGGTGTGAGAGAGCTTTTAGTGTCAGACCACGGTCACTCTATTCGACGTTCACCTAACTAGCTAGCATTTAAATTCTAAGCCATAGCGCTTTTACGTGATTGCTTATTGAAGTAATTCCAAGTGCGTCAGTATTAGTTAAATCTTGCTACGCACCATTTAGTTTAGAGGCTAACCTCGCGTTATAGCTCTGTGAGTAACGACTAATTTAATTTCTATTTAGCTTTAGTTTAAATTTGATTGTTCATTTTAGACCCAAGCGCGGTCTCTACTTTCTGTATCCCTCCCGAGTTGGGAAGTGGTTGTAAATAATTGTGATTTAATAAAAGAGGATTTTAAATCCCTTTCAAGTGCAGTTATTCTCCAACTTAATCACAGTATTCTACCACAGAACATAGCTGCATTCAGCTCTCTGTTCAAGATCAGGACTTTAAGCTGTCACGAAGATGTTTTCCAAGAATATGCATCGAACACTCAGTCCTGACAAATTATATTCAAAAACTTGCCAGAAATTTCTTCTGTCCTGTTCTCACTGATCCTAACAACTGCATCAGCTTTCTTAGATGTTCTCCATTTCCCAATGAAAAACACAAATATCCATCTAACATTCTCCGTCCTTAACATCTGTTACCCGTACGTGACTCTTCAGTTCACTGATTTGGATTTCCAGCAACTCACCTTATTCGTCGACTGATGGCTGCCACTTGACTTATACTTTCGTCATTTTGTCCATACTAATTATTTTGTTATACCGATGCTCTTCATCAGATGCAGAGTAAAAGGAAACAATGCTTTCTGAAACTCTAATTCACATATGAGAAGAAGAGAAGAAGAAGGAAGAGTATATTCGTGATTACTGCACTCTGATGTGCCATCTAGTGGCTAAAAAGTGGAAACATAAAAAATGGTATTTTGTTTGACAAAGCTACTAAGTTTGATAAGCGTATTGTGATCGAAAAGTAATAAACATTTATTTTTGATTATTGTGGGCATTAGGCATAATTTAAATTTACTCATAATTTTAATTTTATTTCAACAAAGGTGTGAAGACCACACGTTTTGTTGTGTACCACAGTGCAATTCATGAGCTTGCAAGAAACCTGAGTTATGCTTCCATCGTATTCTTGGTTCTAAAAATATGGAACAAGATGGTGATATAGTAAAACGGAGAAAGGAGTGGATTCGCGTAGTGCGAACTGGAAAGGAAGTTGGACATTATATGAACGCATGTTCTGAATATTTAAAAAAAACTTATGACATTTCCCTCGTAAGAAAAGTTTCGTTTATATATACGAAATTTCTTTCTCATATATATAGATATATATATATGTGTGTGTGTGTTCTTTGAAAGTAAACATATTTGTATATTTGTGTATTGTATGCATACTTGTGTATTTCAGTATAAATCATTATAGCTCATTTATCTCTTAAATATTGTTAATACACATACATATTATTACGAAATACCTAGTTGCGGTAAGATAGCTTTCCTGTAAAGTGGGGTTAGTGTTCCCAAGTTTGGGAATCCTAACCCCGTTTTGTGGGGAAGCTAGCTTACCGCAACTATGCATTTTGTAACACAGCCCCCTCCCAGGGATTGCACGTCCCGGGCAGTATAATTCCTGGTCAGAAACCAAATTCAGTACAAAAAGCATAACAAAACAAACAAATAAGATAAATAAAATTAAAAAAACAAATATTTATACTATTTACAAGTTATATACGTAAATTAACCACATAACAATTTTAAAATATAAATTAAGTTCAGAATGAATTTCAGTTGTAGTTACACCTCACTTAATTACTTTTTCACTGCAAGTCTCAGATGTAGTTTTGTTTTGATTATGGCAATCTGAAGATTCGGATTTTTCATCCACAGGAAGATCTGAATCATTTTGCTCACTACTCTGCTGTTTATTCGCATCATGCCTACAGGAACATACAGTATTTTTAGCAGTTGGTACATGCTTATTTTCTTTTATTTCCTGAAAACCAATTCCGATGTTTGCGTTAGAGTTATGAATAGAATCCTATTCTTTATAAACAGAAGTATTCTGGTTTAGAATCATGTTTGTGTCTGCGCAACTTGTATTATGAAATACACACTTAGTTTGAGAAGTGGGTATATTTTCTTGCAATACTGGAACACTGCTTAAGCTATACATCAGTTTCTCCCATCTCTGCATCACATGAATTATCAGATGGTTCAATACTTGCTAACTGCAGCTTCGTAGCTTCACTATCTGTCTCTACCAACTTAACGGTCGCATTTTCACTTTCTTCCATCTCTATTTCAGGCACTTGAGAATCAGACACTTTATATCCATGAATTTTTTCTTCACATCTTTTTCAGATGCTTTACAAGCCACTTCTTTTATCTCTTCATCTCTACAAACAGTATTATTAGTTTCTTCTATTTCCACTTTAGGCATTTGAGAATGAAAAGCTTCTCTCCCGTGTTTGATTTCTTTATCTTTTCGGTCTCTTTCTTCACTCTCATTAGATATTTCATCCTTCATCATTATTTGATCTTTCTCAGATAATTCATACGCGACTTCCTTCATTTCTTCATCCTTTGCGTGTTCAGATGCCGCTACTGTCATTTTCACATGTTCTATTTTGGCTCCAATTTTCTTTCAAAACTCCACGATGTCGTTTAACTTCTGATCACGAATGTGAGCGTGGATTCGAACCCCACTTCTGACACCAGTTGTTGCGTTCTACGGGTTCTTGGATTTGGAGTGATGATAACACTTGATGAAGAATTAAAACACAATTTCATTCGCCAGTATTACACAACAGAGTTCTAGAGACATATTTACCATCGTGAAGAAACTATGGTAAATACGCTGAAATAACCATAAACACAGATTTCAGGCCACAACAGTGAAGACAGCTTCACGGCAAACCACTTAAAGTATGCTCCCGACTCTGTCTATCGCTCTCAAGCTAATCTCTGAACTCTACTACTCTGGTACTGAACATACTCCCAATATTCTTCCACTCCGTATACAGCTAGGGTATATATAGCTCTTGACCTGCCTTCGAGAACATTCTCAGGAAAATCGCTAAGAATTCGTTCTAGAACGTTCTCGCTCTGTTCATGACATATCATCAATTTTGTCGCCAAATGGCTGATTTCGCTACCGGAATTGGGCATTTCGTAACACTACCTTTCCTTGCCACATTCTGGCAACTATAACCCCGCTTTGCTCTGGAAGGAAGCTCTCTTACCGCAACTGGGCATTTCGTAGCAATATATAATTCGGTTTTCATGCATATTTTATCTGCAAAAATTTAAATTATCCTTCAATTCATGTTAGCAATAATTTAAATGAAAATTATAGTATGACACATATAAAAATAAGAATTAAGTTTTTTAACATTTATGATGAATTTTGAATTTCAAATTCTAGTAATGTTAGAATTTCTATGTCTCAGTCATTTCCTCTTAAATTGTTTAGAGCAGTTTACTGTGGTTGCATGAAAAAACTCATGTTCAGAAAATAGTTGTGGTTATCTGGTATGAATAGTAGTATAAAAAGTATTACAGATATCATATCGTTTCCATTATAAAACAACATGGCCTAAACAATTTCTTATATAATGATATACATACCATTTTTACCTACTGGACACAGTTAAATTAAATATTTTTTCTTATCTCTTATAGCAGTGTTCTGTTTGAAGTAAATATTAGTAATGAAAAGTTTATAAAGTAGTTTAGAAAAACTTCTCCATCGTGAAAATTAGCTAATGATGAAAGCATTTTTTCTCACTGAAAGTATCAAACTAGCACATAAATCTTTTTTGAGAAATTTTTTGGCACATGCTATCCTGTAATGTAAAACACCCGAAGTATCTGTTCAGTGATAAATACTGATAGGGGGAGAGACTTTTACATAATTTCATTTCTCAGCCATTATTCTAAATATGATTGCATACAACTGGGTAACTTTGGAGTAAATGAAACAGTGTGCACAGACACGTGTATACAGATATACAGGGTAGCGAATAAAGGCAATGACAGCGGATTTCGATCAGTTCGGGAATTTATTAGATTGCTTATGCATTCCTAAAGTAGAATAAGAAAAGAATTTTTATTCTACTACATATTTTTATTCTACTTTGTTCCTGGGGCAAATGTGCATTAATCCTCTTACCTAGTATTACATCATTGTAAAGATTACATTTTTATCATGTTGATTATATGTTAGTAACTAGAGTTGGTGTCGATTCTATGCTGTTCAGTTCTGTGCAGTGTTGATCCTGTGAATGTAAGCCTCATCGAAAATATATGGGTGTTGGATGCTCAATCAGTGCTTTTAAGTAGATTTTGTGATTTGTTTTTTAACTCATGGCTAAACATTGTTTATTAGAGATCATTCTACCAAATATTTGCTGCTTTTTTGCGAAAAAAAAATGTTCACTGTCAACACTGGCACAATCTCAAATTTTCTTCGCTAGTATGTAATTTTTTGTCTACAGCATTTTTACTGAGAAAATTATAGTACGCATAAAAAATGGTAAGAATAATAAAACATTTAATAAACATTGTAAATGAATGAATTAATTTGCCCTTAAAATATTTCGGACGATCAAAAATACATTAAGTCACTGTAAATGAAGAAGCTGGATGAAATATTCAAATCGTCCATCTTCATTTAGTGTGACTGCAAAAAATCTAAAAATAATATTAACTTTTTGGTAAAAATATCTCTATTTATACTAAGTGCTAGAAATCAATCTTAAGTTAGTTCTCAGAATGATATGTAAAAAACTTGTAAAGAAGAATGCCTATAAGGTATTTCTCCCGCCTTCTAAGCATGCCTTCATGGTGCATGCTTAATGGTCAGCACACTCGGCGCGTATTCGAGAGGTCCGATGTTCGAGCCCCGACGAGGGCGCTGCTCATTCTTCACATCACCTGCTTCCAAAAAGTCCTAATGTCTCTACAGTGGCTCTTGAACTAAAAGATGGTGGATGATGATTCTTCACCACCAGGATTTGGCGATTAAGTCCCCTAATCCCCAGTCGCCCTTTAAAACGAGGACTATAAAAGGTATTTCTCCCACCTTCTTAACATGCCTTCGTGGTGTAATGGTCAGCACACATGGCGCGTATTCGAAAGTTCCTAGGTTCTAGTCCCGCCGAAGGCATTGCCCATTCTTCACTTCTCTCAGCAACAAAAATCTTAATGTTTCTACAGGCCATGCTATCCATAATGCCCATAATCAAACAAATATTTATATTTTATTGCAAATTGTTTCATTTTCATATATTTGTTATTGTTACCAAACACTTTTTTTTGGTTAGATATTCCAACAAAAAGACGTCATCTGAAAATCACTACGTTCTCAAAATTGGTTTGAAAAATCAAGAACAAATTTCTTAATGGCAATTCATTTCATTCATACATGTTGTTATAACCTAACGGTAAGTGGCAACAGTCAAAAAGTTTAGAAACAACTAACATCTCAACCATTAGTTGGAGATTCGACAGATTTTTTCTGCGTGAACATAACTTTTCCTCTTATCCAAGAGTAAATTGCCTTATGTTATTTTTTATTACTTTTGACATGTAATTCTTCAATGTAGTTTTTTTTTTATTTTAATTAAATTTACTTTGTTAATTGTAAAGTTTACATGGTCCTCTGGTTATACTCTTTAGAATTAACTTCCCTTGATCAGTATCAGCTTAATATAAGTCATTGTACTATTGGTGACTGGAACAGTTACATAAGAAAAGTCTGTGGCCATGATTTAATGTCTAAAGCATCAGTTAAAATAGGCAGCACTGTTGTCGAAGCTAACCGCTCTGCCAGAACTTTGCTTAAAGTTATTGAAGAAAATATTATTGACGGCACTATAATATACTGATATTGTTGGAAAGTAAACACTGAAGAATTAACTGAGGTCGGATCTGAACATTTCTGCTTTAACCATAACTGTCAATTTATCAATCCTGATACTGGTTGTGAAACGCAAGCTATTGAAAGGTTATGGGCAGAGTGAAATGGCAAAGTAAACTTCAACGCTGCACTGACCATAACCAATTAATAAATTCCTATTTAATTGAGTGATGTGGCGGCAAAAGCGTCCTAAAACACAAATGTTTTCAGACATTTTAAATGATATCCGTAGTTTCATGTCTCTGAGTTAATTTCTGATCGCTAACCAAATTTTTAAAAATAATTTTTAATGCAGAATTCATGGTTTAAAATCGTATGTTGTTTTTTGACTCTGTTATATTGCCGCCAAATCTGTCAGTTGGAGCTAATGTAAAATGTAAACATCGGATACTATTAAAATTATGCATTATATAATGTTTCCTTTAAAGTAAAATAACTATATTATGTATTTTATATTCACTTTGATGAAAGTAAGACAGTCGTAGCCAGAGTTTTCAGCTGCCGGGGACATTTCGCGCCCCCTCCTGTTTGCTAAGAATGGAAAATATTTAATTCTAAAATTTTATAACATTAGTTTGGCTCCTCCTGGATACTTCATCCCAGGCAAAGGTATCCTCCTTTGCCCCCCTCTAGCTACGCCTCTGAGAAAGTAAGCATTAATTTAAGTACTGAACAAATAATTTTGATCATATTGTTACGTGCGTATGGGTTCGTTATATATTGAATGCACAAGTCGTTAAAAAGTTAACAAAAATTTATTCTTTCCACAAGAAATAAATTAAAATGCTGAAATATTTCTTCACAAATCTTCGCACAATAACACAATATCTCAAACGTTTAGCAAAAACTCAGTTCAAAACAGATAAAATAGTTCTATCTCACAGCGAAATCGCTACAATCAATACAGCATTAAGTAAACAAACAGCAGTTCGCTTTTTACAGCTACAAATATGACAGCAACAACAATAACAATTGAGATGAGGTTTTTCACCTCGGCTTTTATAAGCTTTTTAATTATCAGTAGAACAATCACGATTTTTCTAGATTTTTCTGGATGGCAACAGTAATTACGAGATATTTATTTATTAAGCATTAAATGCACGCGCTCTTTTATTTTTAGTCCAAAGGGATTTAGTCCCGAAGGACTATTAATTTCGTTTTGCGATTTTGCGTTGATTCACTCTGAATGCCCGATTCACTTTTCAAATTGTTGCCACTAAATGTTATCACTCTGCATTAAAGTTTAAAAAATGAAAAATCTGCATAAATGTATGCATGTTATTATTATTATTATTGCTATTTGTTTTCGACGTAGTTTTCTCTTCAAAAATCGTCTGCGTTGCACGGGGAAATAAAAAGGAATTTTAATTACGATTCTAAATAAATAGCCAAATAAATGTGAAATTCGTAACATTGGGCAGTACAATCCTTGGACAGGAAGCCAAACTTACAACTAAGGCCTCAGTCCTATAATAAACATTACTTTATAATAACAAAATAAACAATAATTGCAATAAGTGACTTTCAGCAAATTAAATTCTATCCAACGCTGAATACAATTCAAACACTATCAAATACTAAGTACAAATACTATCAAATACAAATACTTATCAAATACTAAACAAATAGGACCATGGTCTTATACTATTTACATTATTATTTACAAGTATATACACTACATACTGTGGCCATAGTAATGAACTAACCTGTCATAATGAACGACTTTCGGTTTAGAGTTCGATGACTTACGGATCCGACCCACAAAGTCGTTCAGCCTGTTTAGGACTGTGTAAGGACCATCCCAAGGTGACTGTAGTTTCGGAGAAAGTCTATTCTGTCGAGTCGGACTCCATAACCACACCTTGTCTCCCTTGTTGAAACGATGGGCAGTAGCTCCCGTGTCGTAGCGGGTCTTCATCTTGTTCGTCGCCAAGCTGACTCGCTTTCGTGCAGCACGGTGCTTCACTTCAAACCGAGCCTGGACATCTTGGATGTATTCCTCAGGTGATGAAGGCGCATCTGCAGGGCGGTCAGATGAGAAATCACAAGGCAGACGAAGATCACGACCGATGAGCATCTGGGCTTTAGAACTGCTGGTAGTCTCAGGTTTCTCTTCGATCTCAGTATGATTTCGGCACCTTTCTGAGCAGGGTATTTCAGACGACACGTCGGCGCTTCGTGGTGAAGAAAGATCGATAGTCATGGCCTCAAACGCTGAAAACAGTTTGTTGTTTTTGAAGTATAAGGAAAAATTATATTTCCTTAAAAAGTCCAATCCTAGTATGCAGGGGTCTGTAATATCCGCCACATATGCTGTGTGATGGTAGGTGGCACTTCCAAAGATGATGTTCACGTTTAACTTTCCTTCTACATCAATTTTCTCGCCGAACGCAGTCTGGAGAGTAACACACGATGGCGTCCAAATCAGTTTTTCCTTAAATTTTTGAGCTAAATCCTTCCGAATTATGGTAACATTAGCTCCTGTATCAATGATCATACTGCAAGGAACTCCGTCGATATGCCCATTAATGGATAGTCCATTACTCTTGCCACACACTGCAGAAATCTTGAGCGCTTTAAAACGGGGTTGTTCACTATCGCTCAAACTCTGCTCCGCGATATGATCATTAATTTGCTTCTTGCGTCATTTCTGGGAAATGATCTTACTTTCCTTGCTCTGGGGTGTTCTGCAGTTCCTTCGTAGGTGGCCTTCAGCTCCGCAGCTCCAGCATTTTGGTTCTTTGTCATTGCTTTTCCATCTCATGGCATTTAATTTTCTGTTTATATCTTCCGTCTTATTTTCCGAGCTCTTGAATATTCGGTAGTTCCTTCGCATGTGTCCTACAGCATCGCAGTTCCAGCACTTTACTCCGTTTCTTGTTACCAATATTCCGCTGCAAGGCATTCAGTTGTCTTGTTAAATCATCTAAACGAGCCATCAATTGATCCACTGGCTCGTGGACTCGCACAGCTCTGACTGGGTAGCGATCTTTAAGAGTTGCTTGCTGTGCTGCTTCGAATTTCATGGCGTACACCAGAGCACTTTTTAAGTCCTTCACATCAGCCACTCGCAGTGCTTTCTGTATTTCAAGATCCCGGATGCCGTCGATCAAGTATTGCAGTGACAGGATTTCTCTTGTTTCTGTCGGGCACTCCGAAAAGGCGAGGTGGGACAGCCTTTCAACATCCGTGGCGAGCTCCTGGAGCGTTTCCGTAGGCTTCTGTTGACGGGATTTTAACTGAAGCCTGCTATAATCTTTTAAACACTTCTCTCCAAAATGCAGCTCCAATGCGCCGGACAGAGCTTCGAAATCTAGCCTTTTGTTTTCGGGAAGAGTCTGAAGGATATCCGCTGCGTCTGCTCTCAGAGAAGCGGAAAGATGACAGGCCTTAGCTTGCGAATCCCATCCATTAGCTTCCGTAACTATAGAAAATTGTGTCTTATACACTTGCCAGGAGGTCTTCCCATCATATGTCGATAGCTTCAGAGA
>KK113427.1:173159-199771 GCA_000611955.2 Stegodyphus mimosarum
AAAAAAAAAAAAAAAAAACTGAGCAAGCTTAGTCACTTATTCTTTATTTAGTTCAGTTTTCATATAAGAATTAAAAACTTATCAGACAATTACTTTCTTAACGTGTAATTAAAATAATTTAATAAAACATGTTACCGTAATTTAATACTTTTGATTTTAATGTCAGAAATTTGCTAAATCAAGTTTATTTTCGTGTGACTTTGCATCGAATGCACCAATAATAAACCTGTTTTGGCGTTCACTACTAAAATTCTAGCCGGAAGTGCTTTCCAGCTACATAACAAAGACATGCAATAAGGAAACGGGAAGCTGCTTATCATTAGAGCTTAGTTAAACTCTAACTATGTTTACTTGAAAGAAACCAGATTTTTAAAAAAATTCAAACTATTGCTGCAGTTAACCGTTTCTTAATCAAAATTTTCATTTATATCTATTTTCAGCGTAATATTGTTACCTTGTTCTGTCATTGTCATTGTTCATGAGCTTACCTTCAGTATTTTTATAAAAAAATTATGTTAATAAATAGTTTTTTCTTTAGTTCAAAAGGGCAGTTTGCCCAGAAAGATTATTAATTTCGTTTTGGCATTTTGCACTGATTCACTAAAAACGTTGTTTCATTTTTCAGATTATTGCCACCATATATTTGCATAAATTTTTGCACAAGATTATCCGATATATCCATAAATGCACTCCTTTTCTATATTACTCTTTAGAACAAAAACGCCGTTTATTTCATTTATAAAACAAATGTACTTTGTAAAACAGATAATAAAAATTTTGCTTTATTAAAGGATTATCTTTATTTACAAATATAATATTTGTTCTCAAAAACCTCTTAAATACTCTAAATAAGGAGTGGGCAAACGTTTTTTTGGGACAGTCTTGGCGGCCCAAAAATGAAGTATGTGTAGGGGGGATAAATGTTCAGGACATTTTTTTAGAAAGCTTTAATATTTAGACACATTTTACTGAGAAAAAACTATATAACTGAGACAAGACTTAGACAGCCCAATTGTAAATTTCACATGGGATCAAATCCTTTAGATCTACAGCCTCCTTTGAACATAAAAATTTCAAATTATTTTTCAATAATAATTGTGCAGGAAATCCTTTTTGCAGAGCTGCTTTAGAGGTTTCTCTGTCTTTAACAAATACACCCTTAGACAAAAAAAAAAAAAAAAAAAAAAAAATAAAAACAAATGATTACAGCTTGAGAAAAACTGGATGATTTATTGAAGTGATAGAACTTCACAAAGTGAAAAAGTCAGTAACGCGTTTGTCCACCTCTGGCCCTTATGCAAGCAGTTATGCAAGCAGGTTGGCATCGATTGATAGAGGTTGCGGATGTCCTCCTGAGGGATATCGTGCCAAATTCTGTCCAACTGGCGCCTTAGATCGTCAACATCCCGAGCTGGTTGGAGGGCCCTGCCCATAATGCTCCAAACGTGCTCAGTAGGAGAGAGATCCGGCGACCTTGCTGGCCAAGGTAATGTTCGGCAAGCAGTAGAAACATGTGCAGTGTGGGGGCAGGCATTATCTTGCTGAAATGTAAGCCCATGGTAGCGTGACATGAAGGGCAACACAACGGGCCTTAGAACTTCGTCGACGTACCGCTGTGCTGTAAGGTTGCGACGGATGACAACCAAAAGGGTTCTACTATGAAATGAAATGACACCCCAGACCATCACTCCTGGTTGTCGGCCTGTCTGCCGGAAGACAGTCAGGTTGGTATCACACCGCTCTCCAGGGCGTCTCCAGACTCGTCTTCGCTGGTCATCGGGGATAAGTTCAAAGCGAAACTCATCGCTGAAGACTATTCTAATCCAGTCAGTGACATTCCAGTGCGAATGAACCCGATACCACTGCAAACGGGCTTGACGTTGTAAAGAGGTCAATGGTAAACGGCGTAAGGGGCGCCGTGACCTCAGCCCCCTTTCTGTGAGTTGTCTATGAATGGTCGTTGCGGTCACTGAAGCGCTATTTGCACGTACAATCGATGATAATGATGCATCTGAGGCTGGGAGTACCGCTCTGACGATTGCTCTGTCTTCACGTTCTGTCGTTTCTCTATGCCTACCGCTTCCTTCTTGACGCTGTGTGCGGCCATGGTTCACCCATTCCTGCGAACGTCGTCTAATAGTGGCATCGCTCCTCTCAAATGTCGAGCTGTTCGCCAATAAGGCCAACCGGCTTCTGAGCCCAACTATACGACCTCTCTCATATTCTGACATCTGCGCATATCGTTCGCGCACCTGTATGCGAGGCATAGTTACTGTCTACTAGAGTACACGCAATGAAATTCGTAAAGAATTTATGACCTGGAATCGTAATTTCTCCTCTTAAATATCCTGCCAGTTTCGCAAATCAGATGCGGTGTAGCGACAACCGTTCATTCATTGGCAGCCAAAATATAAACTTTTGCATTTTCCGTTGAAACCTGTATGCATATCAATTTTTGTCCAATTTGCTTTATATCTTCTCGGTGCGTCGTGGTACATCGGTTGTTTTGTCTAAGAGTGTATATTATTATCAATTTTCTGACGACTTATCTGAAAGCTGATCTAAACTCTTGCTTTTTAAGCTTAAGATACCGATATTATTACACTAAGCCAAGTGTAAGTCGCATTTACGGGCCCCCAGTGGCCAAGCTGTAAAATCTGAACACTGGTATTTCGGTCCGAGATTCGAATACCTAGAATGCATGGGCATTTCCGTGGTTTTTCCCATGTGTAATAAGTTCACCAGCTAGTTTCCCATAAAAAGACTTCCACGAAGGCATTCCTCACCTTAAGCAGATAGCCTTCGGGGCTTTGCCGTAATCACATAAACCAAACTCAGTCCCATTTACTTTATCACTCACTTTCGTAATCGCGTAATTTTCAAAGGTGACAGACTTCTTATCTCCTATCTGGATCATATTTTGAGTTCCTGCGAGTATTATATAGTTCTTGACTTGATTTAATATTTTGTAGTAAAAGGTAATTTTTTTAATGGCCGCGCGCTTTATTTAATAGCCATTAGCCTTGCGCCACTACAAGGGCAGGAAGTGGTGGTCATGTCATTTTGGAAGCGCCTATCAGGTGGTCACAGTTGCTTTCTATGAAGGGACAGACAGTTACAGCCATGCCTTCTTCGGGATTCGAACCCCAGCCCATCGCTACGGCAGTTATGGTCATTAACCACTACACCGGTTGTGTTTCATTAGTCCATAGCTGGTTTGGGAAAAAATGGAAAGTATCTAATAGTTGAAATATGTTTTTTAGAGAGTTAATTTTACGGTTACAATTTGAGCGCAATGGTTGTAATCTTAAGCTCATAAATAGCAATCAATAACTCATTCTTCAGGAATGAGAGCTAAGACGGAACTCCAAATTAGCATCAATATACTACTATCCCAAAATTCACCCCCAAGCTTTCAAATCGCGAACACATGGGAAGATTTTATTGAGTGAAGCTTACGATTGTAATCGATAAGAATAACAAATATGTAACGAAGTAATACACACAAGCAATTTCCTTCTCGAAAAATGTACAACTTAAGTGTATGGTGTAAATGATTTCGTCAAAAAATTTCAATGCCCGAAGAAAATTTTATCATTTCGATCACAACAAAGCACTCGATAGCTGTCTGTCTAAGAGGAGGGATGTCTTCCTGAAAAACTACAAAAACGCCACTCTAGCCAACCCATCCGCAAATAGTTGAACGGAAGTACCACTTTTCATCAATTTTATTGGTTGGCATACGCAAAGAAATATTTTTAGTAGTCATTCTGGATTAGATTAGCTTTGTTAGAGCCAAAACAGAACCGGATTAATCATAAAGCAAAATAAGCATGTGCTTAGGGCTACAAAATAAGAGGACATAACAAAAAGGTGCTTATGGACGCAAGAAAGCGGGCACCAAAAAATTCTCTATTGCCGATTCTACCATGGAATGTAGGTGCCACTAAGCAAAGAGATTAATTAATCTGGCCTAAGGCACAAAGGAAACACTTCGAAGATTTCTGACGTTGCCTATGTATTGAGACGGAGGAACGTTTATTAAGGAAACTGTCAGTTTCTTCTTTCTTCAAAATCATTGATGGACCAGTCTATCATTTTGCCTTCTGTGTAAGAAGTCCAAAGAAATGGACCAGTTATTCGGAGACCTGTTTTAGATCATCTTAGGCCCATATCACAGACGCTTTTTTTTCGCACGAACAGCTGTTTCGGAAAATATTTCTGCCTGGTTTACTATTGAAAGAAAGACACGCGATTTTTTTCTTACTTTCGAAAAAAATTGAAAGTTGTTCGTTTTCAACCAATCAACTATCAGCTTGTTTGTAATACAGAACCATTTTTCCCTATGTTAACCCCTATGTGCTCTGTGGTGTCTGGCTGTTGTGACAAAGCAGAAAAATTGCTCCAAACAGTTGTTCTTCCGAAACAAACGAATGTGTGATAGCAGCCTTAGGGCTACAGTATTCACTCATGACCAATAAATCCTGTACTCGTCAAATGCCATCACCGAACAACCGCGCTTAATGCTGAAAGTAAAAGGTTACCACATGATTGGGAAAGCTGAAATCTCGTAGCTCTATGGAGGTGAAATCTGTATAACGACAAATTCAGCATGCGATTTGGAAAAAAGTGTAATAGTCTAATATTCTGCTTGGATGACTAAAGAACATGCTTCTAATAAACATGTAAGGTTCTGAAGAAAATGAAGAGCACAAAACCATCTCAATAGCATCGCTGAACACAACACAGTTCTAGTACTTGCAACAGGCTGCATGATTTTGGAAAAGGAAAAAGTTTTAGAATTTACAGAAAAACCGAGCAACAAAACTAAGGGATGACAAATTCAGAATTTAGGGAAGGCACTGGAATGCAAAACTTAGGGACGTCAAAATTTTGAGAGTTTAGGGAGGCGCTTGGCAGCAGACAATAAGACCCGCAGAGACTGCAGCAGGCCGCAAAATGTTTAGCTTCAGTTCTGGATAAGCCTCTAAGCATATGCAGGAAACAGATACTAATGCAACGAATAGCTACT
The DNA here is from genome assembly GCA_000611955.2 of Stegodyphus mimosarum. Taxonomy (NCBI): domain Eukaryota; kingdom Metazoa; phylum Arthropoda; class Arachnida; order Araneae; family Eresidae; genus Stegodyphus; species Stegodyphus mimosarum. The sequence continues at coordinate 178,192 of KK113427.1, forward strand.
ATAATTCTGGCCTCAAGGAGCGATTGAAGCAAGAGAAAATTTAGCGAACCACGTTTCTAATGTCTGGTCTCATGATACATCGCTAATAATGTATAGTGAACGTTAACTAAACTATTCATAAAGCTTAGCTGTGAATTCGAAGGTTTGGTATATTGCAAACAAAAGGCGAAGTTTTATAGTTAACGAAATTTGTGAAGAAGTATGGGAGAGTGACAATAAATGATGATAATATAATTCAAGTTTTTCATTGTGAAGACAATAGCCCAATCATCAATCAACTAACGGTTGGCGAAATCTATATTAATAGATGGCGTAACATGGTTCTAAATGCACTACTTCGCATCGAGACTTGAAGTGTGAAGGTGCTCAGTCCCCTCGCTTCTCATCTCTCACTCTTTTCATAGTCTTTACGTTTTATTCTATGCGTTACCATGTTTGATCAGATAGCCTAGGTCAGTAAATGTAGGTGATCAGTGTAGTTCTGATTCACGACTTATCTCTGAATTATGGAACAATTCCTGAACTTTCAGCTGAAATTACTCGGCTCGAGATTATCCAAGAAGAGAAAAGAATATTTACTCCTGATGAGTCTCGTGAACTAGACCGCTTTCGAAGGTTCCGAGCCCTCGCTGACCAAGAGTTCATCAAAGCTCGATCTCAAGACTGCAGTTCTTCTGCTTATAAGGATACCAAATCGAATTTCCCACCGGTCCTCAACGTTAAAGCAAATGTTCGACGGGCCCAGAGCCCTGCCCGATCTGATGAAGATGTTACTAAATATAAAGCATTGGACGAAAGCTCTGACTCAGATGGAGTCCCTCGGGGTGATATGACCAAAAGAAATCACAAACCAAAGAAAAAGTCGTCACTAAGACTGCTGAGTCAAGCAGTCGTCACCAAGATTGCTGAGAAAGCTCCTGATTCGCCAACGGTTGATCCTGCGGCAAAGACCTCATCACAACAAGACATGAATGCAAGCCTCGCCCCAGTGCCGACACCTCCAGCCAACTAAAAGGCTCCATTTATCAGTGCTAGATAACCGCCACCCATAATGGTGAAAGACAGCAGATTCAACTGGAATCAGTTAACAACTTTACTTAACAGGAAAAACTTCTCCATGCACGATTATCATGGCGAAAATCTTCATTACGGAATTAAAATTCAGATGAAACTAACTATAATCTACCGGCAGAGGATAAAGGTAGTAGACGATGAAGGAATTTTATACTATTGCTATGCACTTCCAGAAAATAAACATCTGAAAGTTGATATTCGAAATCTCCCTTCTTACACGGAACCCGACGAAATTATGATGGAACTAAAAGAAAATGGTTTCGATGTGGTGAGAGTGAACCAACATAAAAGACGCAAAGACGATGAGGTTACCTTGCTCCCGTTATTTCTCGTCACACTCCCTCGGACGGACAAAAACAAAGATACCCGTAACATTAGATTTGTACTTGGAATGAAGATCAAAATTGAGGGCTACCGTGGCCTCTCTGGACCCTTTCAGTGTTATCGCTGTCAAGGGTTCCATCATACGCAATCTCACTGCCGACACGAACCGCGCTGTGTTCGTTGCGGAGAATCACACGAATCCTACAAATGTGATAAAGACAAGTCCTCCACTCCAAAATGTGCCAACTGCCTTGAGTCGGGTCACACTGCAAACTACAGGGATTGTGCTCAGTTCCTGAAGTCTAAGCCTCCATCACAACTAAAGCGTATGCTGATCGTGTGGTGCAAAACAAATCTTATGTTCAAGCCCTTAATTCCGGTCTTGCCCGGAATTCATCTCTGAAGCAAAGCAAGTTGCTGCTGAGCTTAAAATGCTCGTCTCTGTTCTAAAAGAAGCAGGACTTAAATCTTATAATCCACATCTCAGGATCCTGTTCTCAATAGCACTCTTCATGGATAATTACGTCAGAAAATGCACTGCCGGAAGATTTATGACATGGAACACCTGCGAGCTCTCCACCAAACTAACGGAACTTCATCACTTCTTAAATGAGCATGACATAGGACAGGGTTTGCATCCATGTGTTATTGTGATGAGGTGTCTACCGCAGGACCAACCGTTGGCGAATCAGGAGCTTTATTATATTAATTGTAGTGACTCAAGCCCAGCCCTGCCTTGGCCTAAATATCTCAACTATTATTCCTACCACTGTGATGGACTTTCTTACAGAGGTGGTGATGTTGCAATCTATGTAAAACGTACCTTATGCCTCATACGAGATTCTAGAAACTTTCATTGTGAGCAAGTTACTGTGTGTGTCCCCCTACCAACATATAATCATCTATACTTTTGTGCAGTTTATAATCCTCCTGCAAACAAACTTGTGAAAATTTTTTGGACACTAATTTACCATCAGATTTACCTACTATAGCCGCTGGCGATTTTAACGCTAAACATACTGACTGGAATTGCCGGAAAAGTAATTACAACGGTAAAGTGCTTTATGAATATATTTCTCAGCACTCAGTAGCACTTCACGCATCCCCTGAATATACTAAAATACCCACCGGATAGAACTCTCGGACTTGTTGGATATTGTGGCCACTACTACTACTATTCCTATCTCTAATGGAAGTTCTCCATAAACTTTCACCTGATCACTTCCCCGTGATTGCTAGGCTAGGCGCGAATAAGACTATGAAATCCACCACTAAACGTTTCACAAACTGGAGACTTTTTGAAAATTTGATGAAAAATCCCCTACCTCGGCTTCAAAATCTTGATACTGAGAATGGAATTAACTGTGCTATCACTGCACTATCTGACAGTATCAAAGGTGCAATTTCGGAAACTAGTGAGACTTTTCCTAACAGTAATAAAATTTTCGTCTTTCCCCCAAAATTCTTCAGCTCATGAGAGAGAGAAACCGACTAAGAAAATGTTTTCACTTAACATGGGATACGGCTCTCAAACATTACATTAATCGGCTTAATAAGCTAATACAGAAAGAAATTAAAAACTTTAAATCTGAACTTTGGGACGAAAAAATGTTGAATCTTGATGCCAAAGATGGATCCTTCTGGACGCTTATTAAAATTTTAAAGACTACCTTCTCGAATAGTCGGCCCCTTCACTACAATGATAATATGGCAATATCCAATAAGGACAAAGCTTCCATCTTTGCGTCACACCTCCAAGAGCAGTTCACGCCTAATGATTGGTCAAATGACTCTGCTTTTGAATTGAACACCGTCCTACGAGTTAGAGACTGGCTGAACGCCCCAAATGTCCGCCATCCTATTACTTTTGCCACTCCTTCTGAAACTGCGAATATTATCAAGCAGCTAAGACTGAAAAAATCGCCTAGTATTGATGAGATTTCAAATGTAGCAATTGAAAATCTTCCTACGAATATTATCTGCAACCTGACAAGTATTTTTAATGATTGCCTCGCAATTTCGTATTTTCCCACCCCATGGAAGATTGCAAAAGTAATTCTGCTGCCTAAACCTAGAAAAGATCACTCAAAACCTAACGGTTATAGACCGACAACCCTGCTGCCGGGTTTAGGTAAGGTCTATAAGAGAATTATTCTGACCAGAGTAAAACCTTACCTTCACCACCTATCTTTGGTTTCCCCATTTATCTCTCAACGACCAAGCAACTCGTTAGAATCATCGAATTTGCCGGAGAAGTTCTTCATTGCAAGCTCAATGTTGCTATTATCATGCTCGATGTGGCGAAAGCCTTCGACCGCGTCTGACATGAGGTTTTAATAGCCAAGCTTATCGATCTCAACCTGGACAGAGAACTGATTTTACTAATCCACTCTTTCATCAGAGACTGGACTTTTAGAGTTTCTATTGGATCGGAATTATCTAACACAAAAATCATGGCAAGCGGTGTCCCCCAAGGTTCGGTGACTGACCCTCTATTCTACCTATTCTGATTTCCCATGGATACATCTAAATCAAAATTCGTTTTAGCCTGCTACGCAGACGACACAGCTCTTGCGGTAAAGTCTATGAGCATAAATCACCCGATCAAGGAACTGCAGGATGTTATTCCCCCTATCGAACAATGGTGCAGTTTCTGGAAAATCCGAATAAATGCCCAGAAATTGCAGCTGCTACTTATTAGGGAAAAGAAACGCAATGTACCTATTAAGAAAAGTGTTTTACTTTTTAATAAAGCAGTTCCCATTGTGAAACAGATAAGATATCTTGGGATTTTCATAAATAATAAACTTACGTGGAAACAGCCCATTCAGCATGTAAGGGATAAGTCATGAAGAGCTTATTTCCTGTCATTGGGAAATACTCCAAGCTCACCCTGGAAAAAAAAAGACTCACTTATCTGGCTATAATTCGACCTATTATGTCATATGCCTCCCCCGCCTGGACGTCAGCCACCAAAAGTGGTATAAAAAAACTGCAAATTGTGCAAAGCGCTTCCTAAGGATAATCACAAATGCTCGAAGAATTTCTAAGGAAAGTAATATTTCTAACTATGCTAAATAGTGGGAACATATGAGCATATTCAATTTATTCCACTATGAAATCTTGCAAGAGGACCGACACTTAAGACCTTACGCTGCATTTCTCCTTAGTGGAAACCGAGATTTCCCAACTTAAATGACTTTGAACTATGTTTACCTTCAAAATAATTCTGTAAATAGTTACGAAATCTGATAATTTTGCAGACTGAGAGGTCAGCACCCGGGAGGGTGACTACCCATGTGACACATTAAGCCACGTCCCTAGAGCGTTGTAAATATTTATCTGCACATATTCCTGTATATTTGGACTTGTAAATATTTTAGTCATCATTAGGATTGCAACCCACGTACTTTCAAAATTTCTCTACCTGCATCGCTCATCGAAGCACCTAACTGAGATAGCTGGAAAACAACCTGCATTCTTTGGAGGTTAATCGCGGCAAACAGAGGAAGTTGGAGTTCTAAATGCAGAAAATATGGTTACCGTTAGTGAACAAAGTGCCAGAGCGATTGCGGAAAACGAAAACATTTCGACTATTTAGTGGGAATCCTTGACGCGGCAATTGCATGACTTGAACAATCGTAATTTTCTGATTGGACAAGAAATAATGTCTGTCTGTAGAATAAAAGAGAAGTATTAGTTTAAAAAAAAAACCTTCCATTGATGAAATATTAAATAAAGCAAATAAATACTAAAAAAATATACTAGTATATTCTGATTTTTTTTTGTAAATTTTGATTTTTTTTAAAGTCATAAATGCTTCATTATTTCAGAAATCACTGCTTCATATTATTAATTTTATAATTTCTATATGTCATCTTACCAGATTTAAACTGATGCCGAAATCGCTGACGCCCAAAAGTCCAGATATCGGACTTTGTATTGCATTGCACATTTATAAAAATTACCGCTGATTCCTATTTCCTGCACTCTCTAATAATAAAAAAAAAATGTTTTTAATTTATTGGCTACTAATGTGCTTTTAAAAATGACTGACATGAAAGATACATGGAAAAGTCCTCCTTCTCCTCCTTTTCCCTTTTTTTAAAGATTAAAAAAATACATTAATTTAATTAATTTTAATTAATTAAATTAATTAATTTTCAAATTAAAAATTGATTTTTAATTTTAATTGATTTTTGAATTTTTCAAGATAAAAAAAATTATCATATTGTTACGAATTCCTTTTAAATAATGTTTTTAGAATATACAAAATATTAAGAATGAATGATGAGAAATGGGTGCATTTTGCAGATTTTAAAATATTTATACAGTATTATTTACTAAAGATAAAATTAGCAAACTTTAAAAAACTATTGAAATAAGATAAATTGATACATTTTTTTTAAGGATACTACATCAGATTACAGCATAGATCTTTTAAACTATACACATTCCTATGCAATTTTTAAACGCACACATTAGGCTGCTAATGGGGATAATTTGTAACTTATTTAAATAGACTTAAAATGTAATACCGTATGAGTTTAACTTTTCTTAAATATTACTGCTGACAAGTAACAGAATGGCTGAAGACGTGAGATACTGAAAATTTTATTTTGGATTTATATTGTAGAGGCTAAAAGTGTTAACTGAATGCTTGTCTTTGTTTTCCTTATGCAAATACCGGTTTACGCAACTATTATTATTCCTTATGCAAAAGTAGGTTTTCCTTCAAAATCCCTCTCTTCCCTCAACAAGACAGTCCTCATATATTTTACCTGCCAAATAACTAACTTATTTATATTAAAACTTTATGACAAATTCACTGTTTTCTGATAACTACCGTTTTGGTGTAAGTTTGTTACTTTTATCAAGTATACAGCACTCAACATCTGCACCTGGCTGTACAGTTGCCATATACAGGAAAACGTTTTTAATTACTGTATTATCATTGCGGTAATTCTGTAACTGCAGTGATTAATAAATCTAAAAAAGGCTTACCTATTCAGCTGTTACATAAAACATGTTCTCACTGCAATAATATCCAAATATACCTAAGCCTATGTTTTGTGCATATCATCATGTGTACATTAGCCAATATATAGTACTTATTATGCTTGAGTTCAGCGTGCAATTTTCATTTAATTACACCAAAATGACTATGCCAAAGTAATGAATTTCGGTGTTTTGTTTTGAGATGAAGATTCTGGAAATATTATTGCATATGCTTAACTGCAATGAACAGCAAAATCAAAGAAGCTTATGTAGTGTATTACTATATGCAGTATGACCTCATGGTAATAATAATCATGCGTGTTATTCTATAATTTGCAGGACTTGACTTCTAAAATCATAAGTGCTGCAGCCCTATAGATGGCCGTCAGGAAGAAGAGAAAAAATAAATAAATAAAATAATTTTAAAAAAAAATCTGAAAGGTTTTAGATTTTAAATTACGTCCAAAGGAGCATTTTTTAAACATTTTGTGTGCTACTTTCATTCATTAAATGTCATGTTCTTCGCACTTAAACCATGAAATTTAAACACCAATATCGCACCAATATCGCAAAATAATTTTAAAATGAGCCATCTTTAGAATTTCCGATACACAGTTCCGTGCGCTGGAGTTAAAAAGGTTCCCCCCCCCGTAGAATGTTGCCATTGTTCACTTTTAAATCGTTGAGTTTGTTCATCAAAAATTCGTTAAAATTTTATAAAATATTAAATAGATAGTAAAACGAATTTCAAATCTGGGCTGCCAGAGATGCGCATATTCGGGTGGAAACGTACGTTATTCAAAATTGGATGGCTCTAGGTACCGTTGTTTTATCACATTTGTAGAAATATACATACATATATGCAGATTCTTCATTATTTAATTTCTTTAAATATAATACAGGGCGATAACATTTGGTGGCAACAATTTGAAAAGTGAATCGGACATTTATAGTGAAACGATGCAAAATGAAAACAAATTTTATAGTGAAACGATGCAAAATGCTTAGTCCTTCAGGGACAAAGCCCCTTTGGACTAAGAATAATAAAATGGACTAATAATTAAATTAAAATTAAATAAAGTATAAAGAAAAATTTAATAAATTATTAAATTTATGATAAGTAGTTAAAGAAAAGAAATAAAATATCCAGCCTCCTCTTATTGGGAACTCTGGCTAGACTTAAATTTCGTTCAGAAAACTAAGCAACAGCTTAATCGCCCTCTGGCTGAATTCAAATAGTGAATATACGGTAAACGCAGTGTGATCCAACCAGCGGCCCGCATGCGGCCCTCTTATTTATTTTGTTGGCACTTGACCTTCGTACTAGAAAAAAAAATGTTAGTTAAACATTTAGAAAAACAAAAGACCCTTCTTACTGCTTTAAATAAAACAAGCCGTGTAAAAGAATCGCTAGAGAGGATGTGAACTAGCTGGCGAACGTGCGCTGTAGGGAATACAGAAAAGCAGATTTAGCGGGTAACCGCTGACATTAGCAATGCTGTCCATCAGATGACAATTTCTTTCATTTCTAAAGATTGCAACACCTTACAATCTTCATTTCTCCTGTAACGGAATTAAAATCATTAGAAACCAGCACCAAAGGTATTGATATATTCAGTGCACTGGATAGTGCCATTTCTAAATATGGAGGTTTTGAGAAGTGCTTTGACATTGCAACAGATGGAGCTAAAGCAATGGTTGGTGGGACTATGTAAAGAAAAAGGAATAGATTGTTTGTTTTTCCACTGCATTATCCACCAGGAGGCTCTCCGTGGAAAAATTATAAGGCTCAGTGAGACAATGAAAACTGTTGTAAATATTGTAAATGTAATAACTGAGGCAAAGCCCAGAGACACAGATCATTTATTGCATTTCTGGAATATTTGGATGCTGAGTATTGTGACATTTCATTGTACTCTCAAGTGCATTGGTTAAGTGCTGAAAATTGTCTACAACAGTTTTTTGGGTTGAGGAATGAAATTCTTGCTTTCCTCAAAAAAGAAAACAATGGGCATGAGTATCAAGAAAAACTGGAAGAAATCCAGTTTTTAAATGATCTTGCTTTTCTGACCGATTTAATATCCAATCTAAATGCTTTAAACTTGAAACTACAAGGCAGAAAACAAAATGTATCCCAGCTTTATGGACATATTGAAGGCTTTCCCAAAAAACTTAACTGTAATGAAAATTGCACTGAAGGCGAATAATACGGCACACTTCCCATTTTGTCAGCAGCTGAAAGAATAAAATGACAGAAATTTTAGTATGTTTCATGAAATAATTACTGATATCAAGAAAGATTTCCAGAACAGATTCCAGGATTTTGACTCCCTAAAAACAAAACTTTCATTGGTGAACATCCCCATGGAGACTGAAGTAAGTGAGATGCCTTGCAACCTTCAAATGGAAATTTGTAATCTTCAAGCAGATCCATTCTACCAAACTAAAAAGTGTGACGTCACTGAACATTTCTGGAAGCTGATTTCTAAAAAACGTTTGCCCAAACTGAATAAATTCTCTTTGCAAATGTTATTGCTGTTTGGCAGTACATATGTGTGTGAAAGTGTTTTTTAGGCTCTCAAACAAATAAAATCAAAAACGAGAAATCGCATTGAAAGTGCTTCTCTGGAATAGAGCCTGACACTTTATCTTACTGAAATTACAGTGGACATTGATAGACGTCGCATACTTGCCAACCTCCGATGCTCAAAAACCGGGAGAGTTTTTTTAGAAATCGGGAGATTTATTTTCAACGACCAAAAGATTTTTAAATGATAAAAATATAATTTTTAATAATGAATTAACTTCAAATCGTCACTAATTAATATCTGAAAGTTCAGTTACTAATTCTTAAATGCAAACAGTACATTTTGCATTAATAACTTTTTGGTCTTTTCTTTCCGTAGAAAAAATCAACTTTTCGTTTTCATCAATACTACTCATGTTGTCCTTGTTTTTGTGTACGAATATGTTTGAGAACACTGGCCCTTCCACCGTGCGAAATCGAAAAATCGCAGTGACCAACGATACACGTCGAAAATTCATTATATTTCCTTGAGGAAATATTAGAAGGAAAGTCATCTGTGTACGATTTTTGAAAAGCACCTGAGTATTTTATCTTTTTCGCAGACATAACTAATACGAAATACTGTAATTTCTTAAACTATTTCTCGAAAGCACGTACGTTCACACAGGTTACCGACAAGAGGAACGATATAACAACCTCGATCCTGCTTTGTGCTCATTGGCTAATATGTGCCAAATGACACTCGATGCTCTTTGGAGAAATGGAACATGACGTTTTCGGACACGTGCTCTCATTCACAAAGCAGAAGCGCGCCGTAATTTCTCACTGGTGAAATTACTTTGGCTTTCTATGCAGTCCAGAGAAAAACAAGCTGCTTTGAGGCACCCCAAATCACTTTTTCGGGGATGCAAATAACGAAATATTAAGCCAAGCTACATAAAAATCTTGAGAAATTTTAAGAATAAGAGAAAATCTGGAGAAATATATTGTAAATCGGGTTGGCGTGAGAACGGTCTGAAATCTGGAGTCTCCCGCCTAAATCGGGAGAGTTGGCAACTCTGGACGTGTATCATAAAAGCAGTGCCAATCATCACATTGATTTCTAGACTGTAAAATAAGTGATATATTAAACTAGTGATTTATATGTAATTTATTTTCTTTCTTTAATGTCTCTGGCCCTCACTGTCCTATACTAACGTTTGATTGGCCCTCGGGTAACTAAAGGTTGGACCACACTGGTATAACGTACTACTTCCAGAGTGAAACAAAAACTATTCTTTTTTCAGCTCAGGAATGAAAAAGAGGAAATCAATTAAATTATTTATTACTGAAAATAAATGATTACTAGAAAGAATATGAGAACATGAAAACAATTTTAATGAAGAAGTGTAGCTTCGAAAACAAAGAGGGAACAGTCTTACGCTCTCTCACCACGATGCCTTGCCGATATACATAATTCTAGCTGTCAAGCAGAATGCAACTGGGCAAAAATATTTCACCCCGAATCTGATTCGGTAACATATGAGAAGAAACTTAGGTCTACATAAATCAAAAATTTTGTCCTTCTTATTTGGTTACATAGTGGAAGTGCAGAGGAGTTCTGCTATGAGGGATCACTAACACTGGACATGTACGACCAAGGTAACTACTTTTAGCGCTTTCAGGAATAAAACCTTTTTCCTACTCATTAATTCATTGAAGAATAAGCCTTTGACATGCGAATGGTTCTTTCCTTAAAAGTCTTAACACTTGCGTTAAATTGTTTATTCCTCACAGGAAGAAAGGCATGCATTTGGAAGTTGTAAATCACACATTTATTTTTAAAATAAAATTTGTCTGCTGAAATTGTGTTTGATTTACACAAAAGAAGTGCAGAAGCCCTAAATAGGGCTCCGGTGCGCTACGACTAGAGTCCCGTGTTACCTCAGAAATTGGAAGTATTGGAGCCGGGTTCCGACGCAATTTAAGCTCTGATAATTCTACATCATCACGATATGTATTTTAGCCAGAATATAACTAATATTTGCTATGAAATTAATTCAACATGCAATTCCCCTTTACCTTAATTACATTAAATCATGTTTGTAGTATATCCTTAGAAAATTCAATCAATCAATCATTTAGGAGTTAATTTAATAAAAAAGGCGATTTATTAACAACTCACAACAAAATACAGGAAAACTATCAAACTATATACAGAATAACATAAAATAGCTTTTTTTTTAAAAAAAAGTTCAGAGCGTGAGTTCAACAATCACATCTCACTTCTGCAGCTCGCGTGCGTTGAATTAAGTATATTTCTCTATATCGTTGGTAGAGCGCGTTGCCGAAGATATTCATTTGTTACAGTTTCCCCCCCCCCTGGCTGCGAAGACGTCTCGGTGAGTAGCCAGAGGAAGAATTGTGTGGCTAGTTCTTTCTTGAAGTATTCTTAGAAACATTCTTTTTTGGTCTTCCTCTTTTCTTAAGCGGATATACTGGCTCAGTTTCATTAGAGATTTCTTAAAATGGTCGGAGGGCAGACGTATGATACGTTCCAAGAGGTGCGTTTGGATCTTTAATATCAGCTATTTCATAGCTCACAGGAGAATGCGTCTTTAATATTATGTAGGGACCATCTCGTCGGGTTGCGAATTTTAACCCTTTCACGGGCGCATAGCTAAAATACACTCTTCTGTGTAAAGTACATTATAAACATAATGTTCTCAACCCTCTTAAACATTATTTGGCCTTATACAATTTTTCGGATCGGGGGTCTTTTGTTTAGGAGACGGCTAGAGGTTATAGCCACTGCGCGCATAAGACATTTAGCTTACCTGTTAGGATAAAATTAATTCACCTTATTATGATGCATTTTTATGAGAAATTAATACTTATAGAAATAACAATTTTAATGATAATTAATTACAAAATGTTTGAGGAATAAAGTAATAATAGCAAAGTAATAATTATAAAGTAATTTCACAATATCATTGTTGTACTTATTGAAAGTTTTTATGCATGTATCTCTCTAGTACGAAATTTTTCGAAACAAGTAGGACCACTTGATTGGACACACAGTGGGACATTGCAGGACTTGCAGAGCCATCGAGAACGATGAACTTCTTTTTTTGTACTACAAAGAGCACATCTCCTGTATAAGCCACCTTCCGTTTTTACAGGAATATGTTTTGCAGCTTCTGTGCGCTCATCTGTTGGAACATATGGTTTGTGCTTTTTTACGGGAACCGATTTTGAACTTAGACTCCGTTTCTTAGAGAATTCTTAGAGAGAATCCATGCAAAACGTTTTACAGACATCTGTTGTGCTATGTACTCATCATGCAAATCGGGATCCATTGACCAGTAGTCTCTGTAGCTTGGCAAACGTTTGATTCCCATGAGCAGATTGATAGCCAAAAATCTCAGTAATTCATCAAACTCTAAAGGGCTGAATTTTTTCCCGCCTTGAGTTGCATACAGGTTACTTTGAAAAATAATATCTTCCAACAATTTTGCTGTAATAAACAGCAAAAATACTCCAAGAGGAGATGGATTTTGCATTTCTAAAACTTCAGAAGACGGACCACTATCTTCCGTGAATTGTGGCAGAGATTTGGCAACAAAATATTTATTCCATTTCACTTGCGGCTTAGAAGTAGAAGGAAGTTGTAACTCCTCAATTTCTTCATCATCAGAACTAGAAATAATATTTTCCTCTTGAGCGAAGTTCGCAACATAGTCTTCATCAGTATCACTATCATTAGATGCTGCTAAACCATCATCTGATGGCAAATCTTCAAAAATAGCAAGAGCCTCTTGTACAGATAGGCCCTTTCTAGACATTGTACTAAACTAAATATTTATGTTGAGATCAAAACAGTAAAAGTAATTTACTATAATCTTATGAAAGCAGAAACTAATTAAAAAGAGTAAAACAAATTATCCACGTATAGAAAGTATTCTAAATTTCGTCTCTCAAAAAAAAAAACTTTTGACATCTAGTCAAACAGATAAACTATACTGAGAGTGAAATAAAAGCCCGAAACCTCATCAGATGTTATAAACAAAGTTTGTTTATATTTCTCCCTCCTACAGATACACGTGTTTCACTCAAACATAAACCTTCTCTAGGTAAAGGTAGTGCGTCGTTTTCAAGGTCACTGTTACTGCTCTAAGAGAGCGGTGGACAGACCCTGTATCCACTTTCGAAAACGTTTCAAAAACCTAATAAAAATTAATTGTTTTTGCTTGTGAATTAGTTTAATTTATTTAATTGATAGAAAAATATACATTAAAACTGTCAAAATGTTCTTCATAAATTAGAAATAATTTTTAAAATAATAAAATTTCGATTTACAGTACTTATGCACTGCATGCACAACTTCAGCATTCCATCAGAGACCATAATTCGATAAAAAAAATGTGCAGTGCTGCCATCTGTAATGATTTTTGTGCATTTCAGCTTCAATCAATGCAGGTGGCTAACGAAGCTAGACACTACGCACTTAGAGAAAAAATTATATTTAGGTGGCTTGACTTTGTAGCCATTGCCCGCGAAAGGGTTAAGGAAAATTTTTTGGTCTTATTGCTAATGGGATGTGACGTTACCTATACTTTGTCTCCAGCTGAGTACTGAATTGCACACCGCCGGTTCTGGTCTCCGTACTTCTTTCTTTGGTCTTGCTTCGTTCGACGAGATCCTTAATTTCGGTTGAAATATTCGCAAATTATCTAAGATAAGGACTGATTTCTTGGACAAAATTCTCATTTTCGATTGTTGGTTTGATGTCATGCTTTATATCATCTAGAATTCTGAGTTCCCTTCCAAACTGGAGGAAGGCTGCGCTGTGTGATGTCGTGTCACATTTTGTTGTATTTAACACAAATCGTATTGTTGGTAGTTTCTCAAACCATGTAGTATGATCGTTACCGACAAGAATTGCCAGCTTTTGCTTTAAATCCTTATTCTTCCGTTCTACAGGGTTTGCCTGAGGGCAATAAACAGGTGTTAATACTTGAGTTATGTCGAATAAATAGCAAACTTGTTGTAAAACAGCACTAATAAATTGCGTGCCATTGTCGCTGATAAGTTGACGTGAAAATCCATAGCGAAGAAACACCTCTTCTATAAGAGTTATAGCACACTCTTTGGCAGTGGCATTTTTAAGAGCGAAAAGTTCCACCCACTTAGTACTTGTATCTTCAATAATGAAAATCCATTTATGTCCATTCATAGTCTCGGGTAGAGGACCAAAAAGATCTATGGCTAGAGTTTCGAACTTTTGGGAATATATAGGTATCCTCGAAAGTCCAGAGGGCTTTTGGTTGCTAGGTTTATACCTGTTACATTCCATACTATTACGAACGTACTCTGAGATGTATTTTCGCATTCTTGCGAAGTAATAGCGTAATGCTATTTTTGTGCTCCATAGTGCCCTGCGGTTGGTGCGTCGTGGTACTCTTTGAAAACATTTTTCCGTCGCTGGATTAGAATGATGAGTTGCGCCTCTTCCATCTGGAACGTACCGATAGAGTACTCCTTGGGACATAAGATAACCACGGCTTGTCCAGTTTGGGTAGTTTTCATCTTTGGAGCCGATCTCAGCACAGTCAATGTCCTTTAATTGCTCCAATGTCACTTGCTTTTCTTGTGAGCAGAACAACAGTTACCGTGCACAAATCACAAGAGAGCTCCTTGTGTACACAGGTAGGGCGAGATAGCACGTCAGCGATAACATTCGACTTTCCTGGTATATATTGTACCTCAAAGTCGTAAGACTGAATTTGGAAAGCCCGAAGTGCAAGTCTACCGGTCGGTGACTTTATGCTCAACAACCATTTTAGCGGTTGGTGATCCGTCGCTGCAGTTATTCTAGATCCTTCCACGTATCCGCAAATTTTTCTAATGCCCATACAACTGCAAGGGCTTCCCGCTCTGTGATCGAATAGTTTCTTTCGGATGACGTTAACAGCCGACTTGCGTACTCAGTTGGGTGTTCTTCTTGTTCTTGTCCTTACAGAAGGATAGCACCCAGTACGTAATTTGAGGCATCAATTCTGAGAACAAAAGGTTTGGTCTCATCTACTTGTTTTAATACGGGTGGACAAGTCGAGCTTTTTTTTAGGAATTCAAATGCAGTTTGTTCTTCCTGTCCCCATTTCCAAGTGGAGTGCTTCTTCGTGAGATTACTCAATGGTCTTGCGATCTCTGCAAAATTAGGAATGTGTTCCAAGCAGTGTTCGATTACCTGAAGCATCAGGAAGAGCTATCAGTGTCAAAGGGAAGGTCTGTCCTTCAAGGCCAAGTTTCACACAAGTTGTGTAAACATCTTTTGTTGTTTGGCTGCCGTCAGCAAGACAAACAGTGCAAGAGGATTTGTATACAAATACTGTCAAAACAAGCTGAGGCTGAACTCGTGGAATGATGACAATGAGTACATTTTGATTCAGTAAATCCAACTTTGCCACAACCATAGCAAGAGAGGGTTGGTTTATCTGTTCCATTGGTATGTGTCTTCTTCACTGGTGCGGATTTTGGGATACCACCTTCCGAATTGGAAGTTTTCTTTCGAGTTGCTGAGATTGCAACTTTGCTTTGATTATCATGTAAACAAACGTAAGTGTTGAACTTTTCTGTTAATTCTGCAGGCGAGTTTAAGTTCGGCCAAATGTCCAAAAAATGATCCCTTATTTCTTGAGAAACTCTCTTTTTGATTTGGTCAGCTATAATGAATTGCTTCAAATCATCAAATTTTGTAATGTTTAATTCTATAAGCCAATTTTCAAAATAACTGGTCAGTTCAAAGTAGAAATCAAGCCAAGTACTTTCTGGTTTCTTCTGATGTAGAGCGAACAGTTGTCTGAATTTATCAGCGGTGAGCTTATATCTCTTTAGAAGCATTTGCTTCATCTTTTGGTAATATCTTGATTCCTCTTCTGGCTCACAAGGAATGAATTTCCAATTTCTGTTGGTAACGATTCCACTAAATACGGAACCCAAGTTTCTTCTGGAACCTTTAACAACTTAAGCTGTCTCTCAAAAAGATTTAGGAACAAGGTCATGTCATTATCCTCATATTTAGGTAAATTTCTCTCAAGATCCCAACTGGTTTTTTCAACCTCAACAACAAGACCTGCTGTAGTGGAGAGGGTTCTTAACTTCAAGTTGAAGTCTCAAGCATTCCAATTTATAAGCTCGCTCTTCTTTTTCTTTGGGTAATATCTCTTCCTTAGCAGCTTCTTTTTGAGCAATATGTACTAATTCTGCTTCTTTCTTGTTCTCAAGTCTTTCTTCTATTATATTAGTTAACATATTTTCACTAATTCTTCATCATAATTATCAGATTTTGTTATGAGCTCTTTTAATTGTACCACTTTTAGATTGTCTGCCACGACTAAATCCAGTTCAAGGGCAAGAAGTTTCAAATCTCCTTTTTTCCCTCTACCCAAAAAGGACATTTTGTCTTTTGCAAAATTTAATCACAGTCGTAATGTCTCAGTTAAAGTTCACACTATGGCTGTTAAAACCTAATATTCTAATTTGATACTTGTTTAAATTTTAAATGTATTTAATTTTAAGTACTTAGGGGCATACAAAAAAAAATCAACTTCGCAATAACTGGAAATAAACACTACTGGTTCACATTACTTACAAGTCCCACATTTTTCAAAACTTAGTATCAATTAAAATTCGAATACTATAACTAATCAAATATTATTCAATAGTTTTAAGTCAAGATTACTTATCTTAATCATACACATCGAGGTAGATGTTATCAATGCATCTTTGGGGTAAGAAGATCCATTCCTTTCATTATAAGACAACAAAAATGAAAAATCGCTATCATAACAGCTATATGAAGTATCCTGAAACAAAAGTAAATTTAACGCGTTCTGCATCTCTACATTGCTGCCGTGAGTTGGGCGCAAATTTCTTTGTACTATATCCTTAGAATCCTTATCCTTTAATCCTTAGTATTTTTCTATATCGTCAGTAGAGCGAGTTGTCGACGATATTCATTCGTTACTTGTTTAGGATAGTTAGAATAATATAGAACATATTGCTACTAATAGATGACTGGCTGAAAAAAGAGCAGTTTGGAAATGTTTTCTGAAAGGCAGAAAAAAAAGCCACACTCCTTACTTGTAACTGTAAATTTTCGAGAAAGCTTGTTTTAAATTCATACTCACAAATAATTATGTAATGCCTTCAAACTTTACTTTGTATGCTTTCAAAAGTGTGCAAAACTACACATTTGATAATGATAAAATATACTCAACAAACGATCGAAACAACTTTAGGTGAACTAGTTTATCTATAAATCTACTACCAACAGCTACAGTTTGAACATATATCTAATTAAATAAATTAAACGAGTAAAAAATAAAACTGTACAATAAAAAACAAAAAAAATTATTAGAGGTTTTCTGTCACAGTAAACTGAGTAGGAAAAGTACTAATATGAAAGGGCTTATTCTCATGTTTTTATTTCAGGAATGTAGGTTTTAAATGTAAGTTTTAATGAATTTCGATAAACAGTTACACTATATACTTCAGTTCCTATCAGAATTAATTTTAATTTCCTCTCACATACTTGCTAAATAGTAATGCTAACAAATATACACAATAATTTAACAGCTTAGAATATATATAGTAGACATTAAATTAAAAAACATTTTTATCAATTTTTGTAAAGCACAAATAACAGCAACTGGAACAGGAAGAAGAAACAAAGTTTTAAGTTATGAAATGCACTTTTGAGTGTTCAGTTAAAACAACAAAATTAAATTAATAACTTCATAGCATTTCAACTTTTAAAAAATCTTCGACACATTATCACATAAATGCTAACAATCATGAATAGATTAAATTTATCATTTTAATGATCATTATCTGAGATTATAACAATAAATCTCATTTCATTAATAAAAAATAGTGCATCATAAAATGGTAAAAGAAAAAAACGTCATAACACCTATTTGATTAAAATATTTGACACTGTTCCATGAATTAAATTTATATAATTAATTAATTAGAAATAAGATTTATATTTCTGACATGATTTCATAAAAGTCACACTTCATTCTTTTACCTTTGTTCCCTGACAGTTTAGGAAGTCTACTTGTACTACTTGAGTTGTAATTTTAAGCAGTGTGTGTTGATATCATACATAATACTGAATCCAGAGTTATTATCCAGAGTTATTAGTTAGAATATCTTACAGCATTAAATTCAATGAAAACTTATTATTTGATTATAGGTAAATCAGAAAGTATCAATCTATTAATAAATAAATTCAAATTTAAAGGTATCTAGCTTGTTTATAAATACAGATAATGTTTTACAGATATGTAATGAACAAATAAATAATTTGGTCTTAAACTTTGATTTATTGAAGTTCTGAAATAACAAAAATTAAACTAGTTATTAAGTACACAGTATTCTATATAACTCATATTTCAGTGAATAAATTGATGATAAAGTTCTTATATCAAGCCATTTAAAGACACACAAAGAAAGATAAATTTTTTAGATACAAAAATCATATATAGATAGAATATATCAAAGATAGATCAGTGTTATAAAATAGCATTCATGATTACATTTTCACACAAATGTATCCAATTATGCACCTAATATCATCAGTGCTATGTGAAAATCATGATTAATTTTAAAGGCTTACCATTTCAGAAAGTAATGAGTTATGACATTTATATATATTTCTTTTACATGAAACTCTCACTTTTGATATCATATACAGAATATTGAAAACTATCAAGAAAGAGCATTTAATTTTAAAAAGAGAGAAGGGATGCATATTTTTGATTTATACATGATGGCAATGATATTTTACAAGAATTTACCCATCTTCTACTTCTTCACATGTTACAGAAATGTTAAAAATTACTGAAAGTAAATTTTTTAGAAAGTTGATCCAAGTACTTTCACCTTTTAGTCAGCATGAAGTTCATTTCAATAAGAAAATAAAAACATTATTTTCATAACTGTACCAAAGAAAATAATCATGCACATGATATAGTAATTATTCTACTTGTATCTTTATTTTTAATAACGATGTCACATTACTAGTTTTTCACATAAAAAAATCCTAGTAATTCCTTTTTTAAAACATATATGAATTACTAAGCAGAACAAAAAACAATCAACATATATGAATTACTAAGCAGAACAAAAAAACAATCAACATATATGAATTACTAAGCAGAACAAAAAACAATCAGTTATAATTCACTTTTCTTTTTCCTAAATAGATGATTAATATATTTTAAAATTTTTTACCCTTCACACTAGTACAACGGTTTGAGAGAACTGGATATCATGCCTATGGATTTAAGCCTGAATACAAGATAAAGTAGGCATTTGTGGTTACTTCTATTCCATACACCAATATATTATTGATCTAGTCTCTACAACAAAACATATGTAGCTTTCTTAGTAATGACTGACAAGACTGACGTATTTTGAGATTTCTTAAAGAATGCTTAACAACTGCCCAAATTATTATTAGGTAAGAGATGACAGGCTTTGTTAAAGACAAAATTTCAATGCATATTAATGTCAGCTTATGCTTCAAATTAAAATCCATACATAATTCCTGTCAGAATAAATTATACAGAAAAAATTTAAAACATTGTGCTCAATAACTCTGACTTCCAACAAGATGCCATATAACAAGAACACCACTTGGAGATATAAATGCAGCAGCAGCCATTCCTTGTTGAGAATTGTCTCCACCAATTAAATCAGAATCAGTTAGATTTATTCTCGTCAAAATATGTTTTTCAAGATTATTAGGAAATATTACCTTACTTATTTCTTTAATTATGGCATTTCTGATACGCATTTGAACTTCACCTACAAGAAAATCAATACCTCTGGAATTTGCTAAAAAATCTGAAACTTCATGAAAAATATCTTTACAGGATATTTTAATTTCATACTCATCTAATATAGCTTGAAGTGTATCTGTCATAAGAAAATTTCCAGCTATAAGATTTAACACTGCTGATTTTATAGGTTGTGTTTCTACACTTGAACGTATTTTAGGTAAGTTTCTCACAACTTCAATCACAAAATGCCTGCAAAATGTGGATATAAAATTAGATACTTTATTTATAGGTAATTTAAAAATATTAGACTGTGCTTCAACATGTTTTTCAATAACAAGACTGAGACATACTGCTAGACCTTGAAAGCCATACTTCTCACAAGTAGTACAATTCAGATGCAGATCCATAAGAAAGGGGCACATTGATCCATGTACACCAGATGGAAAAAGTGACAACCAATTTGCATCAGCAGTAGCAACTTGCTTAATATAACAAGCTGGATCTTTATGTGGATGATCTATTCTATAAAGATCACGGTCTATAGCTTCACCAAGGTTTGATAGCTGAAGAATGTCATCATGATGGAACTGCAAATTATCCACGGTATAATCAATACGTGGTCCAATTCTCTGGTATAATCCAATGTCATAAAGCCATTCTTGAAAAAAAATAGCGGGATACTCATTTTGTTCTTTTTTATAAATTAAATGAAGTAGTCCAAACAGAAAACGAAATTTCCGAGACTCAGATCGTTCCCATTTTTCTCCATTGGAGAAAAAACATTCAGACTTTGTCTCATTTGGTAGTCTTGTATATTGTTTTATAACATATAACATCCATTCACGTGGATCTTCTGAATCAGAAGAATGCTTTATAAATGTCCATAAGCCTTTGCACCACTGAAATGCAACTGTCCACCAAAGTTTTTGTGACAACGACACTTCTCTCAAACGGGAGCATGTATTTCCAAAGTGCACTAAGTCAAAGGGACAAGTTATAAATTCACAAATGTTATGCAGAACCAAATCCGGCAGATCTAGTAAGTGACACTTTGAAGCCATATATTACAAATGGAAAAACAAAAAAAACTTAATCTTACATTTAATTTGAACGTCTTAAAAACGGCATTACGCGTGTGATGAATATGTTCATATACATCACATTTAGTTATCTGTAGCAGGCAGAAATTATGTCAGTATTATTTACAGTAGATGTCTCAAAACAGACGTTTATAATAGCTGTCTAAAACTATGACACTAAAAATCAATTTTATTTTTTCTAATGCTTCATAATTCCTTCGCCGGCATACGTTTCACCCACACCATTACTATAGACGACAATCTTTAAACTTGTTGGTGTAAAAGGTGTAGGCTATATTAATGGCTCGTGGCAAAATTCTGTATAGTATATTACTAAATAAATTATAGACTGACAATATAAATTCACAGTTTAGCAGCATATACAACGTGAATAATTAAACAGGTATTTAATTTCTATTTCTCACATATTATCATATAGAACTACAAGATATGCATATTCTTCGGAGAACATCTTTCGTTTCGCCAACTTGGCTCCTTTAAGGATGTGGGCGACATTTCATCATGCCAACGGAAGTAAATATCATGTGAGGTATAGGAGGTAGGGAGAAAAGGAAAATATATGGTGAAAAACGGGATTAACATGTCTCTGTATTTGTTAGGTAACTGATTACTAATTTTCGTTTTGTTATATTGCTAAATTAGCATTAAAAGTCAAGTAATGTGCCTTTATGACGAAAACGCAGGGCGATCCGATTTCATACATGTATTAATATATCACATTCCTG
>KK113427.1:201018-240153 GCA_000611955.2 Stegodyphus mimosarum
TTTTTTTTTTTTTTTTTGCTTTTCTATGTTTTTTAGCATTACCATGAGGAGATTGTATAGGTTAAGGGTCAAGAAAATCCATAGTTCTATTCTTTCAAATTACTGCTTTATTTTTACATTATTGTAAACAGCAGTATGTCACTTCTTTAATTTTCAGTTTACTGCTATTAAAATCTGTTTTTAATAATAACTGAGAAAAAAATTGAAAATCTGAAGGAAAAGCTTTATTTATTACTTATAAAAAGTAAAGTACAGAAAAGTTTAGAATTTGTACATCCAAGGAATCTGCTTCTTTGGATACTGAACAAAAGCAGTAACAGTTATTTCGGTACTGTTTTGTTATCAGGACTGGATTCAGAAATTTATGAACATGTGTTTGTATGTATGTGCTTATCTGTGTATTTGTATATGCATGTACATTTGTACTTACATATATACATGAGTACATACATTGCATACATAAACACATACATGCATACATAAACTTACATTTCTGAACCCGATCCTGATAACATAACAGTTCTGCTATTTCTTTATGTTTGTAAGTAAGCAAATAATAACCTTTAAATAAGAACCTTTTAGCAATTTACTTGAAATATTTCTTTTTTATTGAAAACCTTTGTTAATTTGAAATATGATAAACATCTTATTGTGTTTCTTGAATGTTTCTGAATTCTAACATGAAGTTCTTATTGACATGATGTCTGATGACTTTGAAACAGACATTAGCTCTAAGGTACCATTTATGTTAACTAATACAGGAATCTAACTGTCTAAGAGTGGCAGCTCATAGCTAAAATTAGTGGGGATGCTGTTCCAAAAAAATTTAACCTTTGTTTTAAACCTGTGTAAAGGGAAACAAACATGTATAAAAAGAAAATTTATTTTGAAACTTCCATGAAATTTTACAAAAGAAAAATTAAACATTTCTTAATTACTTTAACTTAAATTGTTACAGTTCAAGCTTTACCTATTCATTTAAAAATGAAATCCATTCTTCTTGTTTTAATTTACACGAAGAGATCAATAATTTTCTCCTTGATCTCTGGATGACAACTGAGGAAATTTTTCTATATTGAAAGCATTGCAAGCGTATGAAAACGAAAGCTCTTGAAGTTCACTTACGGTCACAGAATTTATTACTTGAGGATGCAAGGACATGGTTAAAGTTTTCTGTAAAATAAAAGAACCGAAAAAAATGAATCAAATAGAATAGCTGAAAAATAATCTAACCAAGAATATGGTGTATGATTTTTAAACACAGCACACGTGGAGTAAAAAAAAAGAACCAGCTCCCAACGAGACTCCAGATTCAGCACTGTAAAAGCGACAGTGCTCTCTTCCTCTCAGCCTCATACGCTGCTTCCTAAGAGCGCATGCATAGAACAGCCAAATACCACATGCGCAGAGTAAGAAATAATCACGTTTCCAGAATTTCAGCACTGTAAGAGCGACAGTGCTGTTTTATCTCCCTGGTCGAGTGCGCGACAGTCTTGTGAAGCGCAGTTCCATACAAAAACTTTCATACCTTTTTCATAAACTGGAGGATGGCTACTGACATTAAGTTTAAGGATTATATATTGTAGAAGTATAAAGAAAGAATTAAAAAAAAGGGCTCATTATATTAAATATTAAAAATAATAATAAGTGGAAACAGGGGGTGCTGCAGTTCCACAGTGCTTATTACGAGCCGCCACTGCTGTCTAAGCAAATATTCTTAAATCTTTTTTAAACTTGGCCAGTCTTTATGAACCAGCATGTTTAAAAGACCGTTAAACACTAACAAGTGGTTTCCGGGATAGGTTGCATAGCATGATTTTTACTGTTTTTAACTCTTCTTAATTTTTAGTATCTACTCAACATTTTGTGAACTTATAAGTTCCGTGCAATAAAACATTTGTGAATTTATTTTTCTTCTTGGTCAAACTAAAGTTGTAACCTGGAAAATGATAATAGAATGCACAGGTTTTTGAGAACATAAATGTTACAGTAGCATGACTTTATGGACTTTCATTTTTTTTTCCCTTTTAGAAAGAACACAAAAATACTTCCTATATACACATTTTAGATGAATATTCATGATGAGATAATGTGTTTTTAAATGAAGATTAAAAGGATATTACTTTGATTCATCTGTTATAAAAGTATCTCAAACACATTGCTTTTGTTATAATAAATACTATAATGTAGATGTATTAAAAATAGTAGAATAACCTATTCTGCCCATGCATCTCTTTCAACTATTGCTAGAAAATCCTCCCCACCCCTTTTGAGCTTTTAAAAAATGCATATACATTTATTTAGATTTAGGCTATGTTTAAACATGTTTTATAAATGAAACTACAAAAGTGTAGAAAATGTTGATAAGTGCCAAAACTTGAACAAAAGTAGATTTTGATATTCATAAACTAAAACTAAATACTTAACATATAAATAAATGGCTGCCCGTGTTCTTTTCCCTGAAGCTGTGAAATTTCCCCTTGATTGAAAATCCCTGTTGTAGAAGATATATCAAGATAGAAAAGGAAAAAAAAATTTAAAAAAAAAAGGGAAGGAAGAAAAAGTAACAAACTTTCAAATCAAGTTGAATATTTACCACACAAAAGCACTCACGTTTGTGAAAATTGCAACACCAAGAAGGAATCGTCATAATTGAATGCAATTTAATACACAGTTGAGTGGTAGTGGTACAAATAAATGATTAAATGTTCAAAGCAAACAAACAAGAACAAGAGATCAGAATCAGTATTTTGTGTGGCCACCACGCGCCGCAATAAGTGCTGCTACACGACGTGGCATGGAGTCAAACAAAGTTTGAATGTCTGACTGAGGAAGAGCATTCCATATCGTTTGTACGCGTACCCAAAGTTCGTCTGCAGACGCAACAGGACGAGGATCACGAGCAAGACGCCGACCAATGACATCCCACACATGTTCAATTGGCGACATATCCGGGGAACACGCAGGCCAAGGAAGAAGCTGTACCTGCTGCGCTGCAAAGAAGGATTTAACAATCCGAGCAGTATGAGGGCGGGCATTGTCCTGTTGAAATACAGCGCCTGGCAAGCTTTGAAGGAAGGGAACAGCTTCGGGCTGTAGAACTTCACGGATATACCGGTTGCTGTTCAGATTGCCCACAATTCGTAGCAATTGAGATCGTCTATGATATGCTATGGCGCCCCAGACCATAACTCCGGGTGTTCGTCCACTGTGGCGTTCGATAATGCACTCCGGAAGGTGGCGTTCACCGGCATAGCGTCTGACACGAATGCGGCCATCATGGTACCACAAATTAAAGCGGGATTCGTCAGAAAACACGACATGCTGCCAATCAGCACGCCAGTCTCTATGCTGATTGGCCCATTGTAGCCGCAGGCGGCGATGGTCGTGCGTTAGGGGGATCCTGTATAAAGGAGTCCGTGCGCGCAGTCCACACTGCAGCAGACGTCTACGAATTGATGAAGCACACAATGAAACACCTGTAGCTATTGACCACAGTGCTGCCAATTGTCTAGAGGAAGCTGTACGGTCCGTCCGCGCCATGCGGACCAGGTGTCTATCATCGCGAGCTGACGTCACATTTCGGGGTCCACTCCCGGATTTCCGAGTTGTCCGACACTCGTCCGTCCACTGCTTCCAAACGCGCATCACTGTGCTGCTGTTACGCTGCACACGAGAGGCTACTGCACGATACGACAATCCAGCTTCACGAAGGCCGATGATTCTCCCTCGTTCAAACTCTGTAAGTTGTTCAAATCTCGCTCTCTTTCGTCGACGAGGCATAAGTACAGATTGAGTTAACGTTTACCACTAGCAGATAACCACCGATAGCCATACACGCCTCGCTACAGCCGTCTATTTATTCGGATCCATCAGCCGTTCAGAGGGCGCTGCTCAGCATACGCATGCGCTACGGATTTGCAATTCTAATCATTTGCATATCATGCGCTACTTTGCATTTCCTGAAAATTTCAGCTCACTCGCGTAAGTCCTTCATGGTGTTGCAATTTTCACAAACGTGAGTGTAACATGAACAGAGCCATTTCTTCTCAGAAAGTTCCATAAACGTATCTTTCTCCTTCACAGCCTAGCAGGTAAGACAGCTGAGCACTGATAGTTCAGTCCAAGTTCATATCTCAGCGAACAGACTGGCTGCATGTAGGTTTTCATAGATTCCTCCCTTACTTAACATGAGTACAAGACATTTTCAGTCAGAAAGCCCTCGATGAAAGCATCATTCCGTCAGGAAATATACGCTAGTATACTTTCCCATAATTTAATAAATCCAAATCTCTGTAGGCAGACAATTCGTGTCTTTGCCTGTTCAGATATTAAAATCCTTTTCTACATATATATTTAAAAAGTACCTCAGAAAACAAAATATTAATTTTTTAATGTTTGTTTTATACACTCATGTCCATAAATTAAGGATAATGCAAAATCAGGCAAAGGAAGAGTTAGAACCAAAACAAATTTGACTTATTTGTAAAGCTTATTTATTAAACAAAAGGTAAAGAGCAAAAAAAGATGCTATATGTTTGATATTATTAAAAAAATTAGCTATTTTTTCTCCCTGGAGCAAATTACAAAAAAAACCTATTTACAAAAAACCAATATTACATGGTTGGTATGATTGTTAATACATTGTATGTCTCCCAGACGATACAATACAGTTCGTACAACGCCTAGGCATGCTGAGTATCAAATTATCGATCTGATTATGGGGGATATTACACCACTCAAAAAGCAATGCTCTCCGAAGTTCCGGTAGACATGTATGAGGAGGTTGACTCGTCGGCCAAACATGTCCCACACGTGCTCTACTGGATTCAAGTCCGGTGAGTATGCTGGCCTGTCCATACGGATGATATCCTCCGATTGAAGGCATTCGCTTACGATGTTTGCACGGTGAGGACGGGCGTTGTTATCCATAAACACAAATTGTGCACCCATGGCTCCCCGAAACAAACGTACCTGTTGTTCCAGAATGACGTCCCGATAGATTTGGTTTGTCATGGTTCCAATTTGAACATGCAGGTCAGTTCTGGAACCCAGAATAATTCCAACCAAACGAGCACTCCTGCACCACTGTAACGGTGTCGTTCAATGATGTTTTCTTGGTAGTAACGGGTACCTAGAGCTGTCCATAAGAAAGTCCGGCGAGAATCAGACTGCAAGCTAAACCTGGACTCGTCGGAAAACATCACACAAGCCCACTGTTGCGGTGTCCACAATGCATGCTCTCTACTCCAGGCTAACCGCAGGCGACAGTGAGTTGCAGTAAGTGGAACGCATCTGACAGGTCTACGAGCATATAGACCAATCTGCCGTAAGCGTCTGTACACGGTCTGCCTTGAAATTGTCGTACCAGTGGCTGAAGAGAGCTGACGAGACAGGACTGAGGCTGTGCTTCGCCTGTTTCTTTTGGCAGTAACTGGCAAATACCGGTCCTCATTCGGCGTTGTAACTCTGGGGCGACTTTTGCTGTAAATCACATTACCATCATCTTGCAATCGTTGCCAAAGCCTGGAAATGACACTCTGGGCAATTCCAAGTTCGTCTGATACTTCCAGTTAGGTACGCCCACATTCCAGGCGGCCGATAATTCTACCGCGTAAAAAATCATCCAAATGCGTCCTTTGTGTCATAACTATTCGGTTATTGCACTGAAATGCTTATAAAGCGCCTGCAAACAATTTTACTTCTTTGCCTGTATTCCTTATATATCACTCTCTTACATTCTCGTCATTGTGACGTACCATCGGTGTCATCTGGTTACTTCCTGAAATTTGCATATGATTCTTGAAGATGTGTGTAATGATTTTACACACAAGATTTCGATTTCCGCGTGACTCCGAATTATCCTAAAAACTATGTAAATCATTTTGGAGTTTTTTTTTTCACCAACAAGACGGGATATCGATTTCGCGAACATATTTTCAGCTATTTCCACTTTTAACGGAAAACATTACAAGTCCATTCACTGTACATTTATTCATGTTGCTCTTATTCAATTTAAGTTTTGAAAACTTTGCACTAACAGCATTTATAAGAATTTTCGGGAATAGAGGAGAGGCTGGTAAATAAATTTAGGTGTATCTCACTATGTTACCATTAATAATCATTTTTAATATTGAGGACTAATAAGTTTAAAATCGCCCCTTAATTTTATAGAAATAAAGCTTCTCACATATTCTATCATATAAAAGTTTCATTCATAACATCCCAACTGGTAAAGGCAGTTGTAGGTTAAGTTAATTTGTAAGCACTCCTCCATTCCCAAAAGTACACTGTGTATTGCCGGGTCTTGTTAACTAGTAAGCTGCACCCCAGTTTTTAATGGAAGAACACCCCGAGGGTCTCCAATTTTTGTTCCTCTATTATCTATCTATTATCAGCTTCTCAAGAGGATTTCTGCTCGCCGTGTATTTTGAGTGCCCGCTTGCTTCACACATGAAGAAGGCATGGATGACTGTAAATTTATAATATCTTCACATTAT
This sequence comes from Stegodyphus mimosarum, assembly GCA_000611955.2. Classification (NCBI taxonomy): domain Eukaryota; kingdom Metazoa; phylum Arthropoda; class Arachnida; order Araneae; family Eresidae; genus Stegodyphus; species Stegodyphus mimosarum. Next base: position 207,519 of record KK113427.1, read on the forward strand.
AAACTTACAAACATCCATGCATGTTGTGGCATATAATGTGAAGACATTATAAGTTTACAAATGTCTATGCCTTTTCTGGGATTCGAACCCAGCCACTACGGTATTCAGCGTCATTAAACGTTATCCCGTCTAGGCAGCCCTATACATACCAAAAGCACAGAAGCACCAAATCCATACAAAACCAAGTATTCGAATTTTATTCCTTAAAATATACTATAGGTCGAACTAAAGATCTGATGGCTTTTTCGCATGCACGCACTGCGCACTTAACAAAACTGGGCCTGAATATGGGTTAGACTCTGCTATGTAGATGCAAATATCGATGGTTCAGAAAATTAGATTAAATTGATATGAAGATAACAAATGCGCTGCTGACCATTAAGATTGCTACACCAGAAAGAAAAGCAAATACCAGAATTTTATTTATTGTACATTTGTAATATGAGGAGAAGAAGATATGTTAAAATTAACAAGGGATTTGGGGTTCCTTACGTGCGAAATTCAATACACAAAGCTGACGCCTCTGGCAGCAACAACGTCTAAAATCCAGCTGGGATCTAATCTAACTAAGCTCGGATAACAGAATACAGATACTTCATTTCACGCAACTTCAACCATATTTTCTGCCAATTGATGGCATGCCAGTCTCCCGGCAACCTATAATGAGATGTTCTCAATGAATGAGAGGTCTGGAGAACGTGCTGGGCCGTCACCATCTCGACGGTGACGGCTGGGCAAGGCAAAATTCGAACATATTCTGTATTGAGGAGCACAGGCAACACGAGGTCGTGCATCATCTTGTTGAAAAATGGCGTCACGCAGGCCTTGACGACAGGGCATAGCCACAGGCCTTAACACAGCACAAATGTAACGACGTTTGCCCACGTTACCGGCTATGGGAACAAGAAGTGACCGGGATGTGAGGGGAATGGCACCTCATAGCACGCGCCAAGTGCTGGGCGCGTGTGACTTTTCACAAATGCAAGCTCCTAACGTTTGTCATCCGTCTGTAAGCAGAGTAGGTTTCGTCTGAATCACAACAAGGCGCCACTCCTGTGTCCAGTATTGTCGTTCATTTCAACGACCTCACTGGACGTCGATCTCTGTAGGTGCGCCAGTCTGTGTTGTAGCGTCATGGGAAGCAGCAAGAGCGTTGTAGCGTCATGGGAAGCACCGTGCTGATAGTGAGTAGGCTGCAGATATCGTCACAATGCCTGCAACGCCCTCTTTAAATTTAAAGCACCAGGTCTGCTGAGATCCTGCGTGATGTTCAGTATGGCTCTCTTGGACCCACTGATTTTATATTCGGCTGACAGTCATGGGATCCCGACGAACACGGGCAGCGATGTCGCGGAATGCACCGTAGTTCTAAGAGTCCATGATCCTGCCGTGGTCGAATTCCGACACATACTAACAAGAGTTTCTCCTTATAGGAGGCATAACACAATCTTTATTCAAGCAACTGCTGCTTAAATACGATTTCTCAAACTCCGCTGTTCAATTTTCCCATTATGCACAATATAGATGGCATTACTCATACATGCTTTGCGCTGGAATGCTAATGCTTTGTATATCCAGCACGCAGTACTTGGTGCTCATGAAAATCTGACGTTTTACTGCATGCCACTTTTATGATATTGCAATTTTAATTGACAGCAGCGTAATGTTATCAGTTGACAAATAAGTACTATTGTAAGTAAATTGAAATCTATCGTACAGTCGGTCACAAAAGTATTTGAATACCGGAATTCCATTCAGAAAAATTCAGATCCGTTTTTTGGGTTTGACGAGAACAGGTTGGTTCGACAAGGAATGGTCCATATTTGAATCTGTTACGATACAAAATATTTTTTTAAGATCAGCAGCCAAAATATTTCTAAGATCAGTAGCATTGTTTCCAAGAGAGCCGTTACGATACAAAATATTTTTTAAGATCAGCAGCCAAAATATTTTTAAGATCAATAGCATTGTTTCTAAGAGAGACGTTACGATACAAAATATTTTTTTAAATCAGCAGCCAAAATATTTGTAAGATCAGTAGCATTGTTTCCAAGAGAGCCATAACCATCCATTATATTCAGCTGAAGGAGATGTTGCATGTTAAAGAGCACAAGCTAATCTGAACGGAAACGCCAACTGTTTATATAGATAAGCAATTCATTTGGACAGTGAAAATGGTAAACTGACTGGCAAAATTTTATCAGAGAAAAATCTGAAACGCATATGTAAAAAAGACCAAAAAAAAAACTTTTTGTTAATTTTATAATGAAGATGCAACATCCTCCATAAAGGGCTCTTCATAGCAGGTAGGATATTTTTTGGAATTCTCTTAAACACGGATTTGGATAGATAGAGTTTTTATGTTTCTTTTGGAACCTGAAGGGAATAAGATTCTTTTGGGGATATTAAGAATTTATGATAACTGTTTCAGCATTTCTGTTCAAAACCTGAAGCGAATAAGATTCTTTTTGGATGTCAAGAATTTATGGTTCAGCATTTCTGTTCAAAACCTGAAGCGAATGAGATTCTTTTTGGATATCAAGAATTTATGATTCAGCATTCCTGTTCAAACATGATTGTGTATATTTATGATACTTTTGGAAAAATGGGCTTCAAACATTTCCCTCTTCAAACATGATTGTGTATATACTTTTCGATTTCTCTTCAAAACTATTGAATATATTGTTTTGAACTACCGATTCGACCCAACATTTTCTCTTCAAACATGATTGTGTATATATTTTTAGAAAACATGAGTGAATATGGGATTTCTCTTCAAACATGAGTGAATATATTGACACAACATTTTTTCTCTTCAAACATCATTGTGTATATTCTTTTCGATTTCTCTTCAAAACTATTTTGTATATTGCTTTGAAGTTATGATAACCGTTTCTCTTTAGACATGTGTTTCTTTTGGAAAAATGTGGACCGAATAACCAATCTATTGTTTAAAATAATTCTTTTCGCAAAAAACGTTTTTCTTAGAGCATTATCTTCAACAGGGTTCTCAAGAATGGAAGAGTATAAATGCCTTCACTCAAAAATGATTCACTTGAAACCCTCTCCGCTTTCCAAAACATAAACGTATTTTCTTTCTGTAAGTGAATAAGGAAAGTCATTTTTTTTTAAGTTGGCTGGAAAAATATTTTTGAGAATTTGAGAAAATAAATCTGAAAACATATATTAAAAAAAACTTTTTGTTAATTTTTATAATGTCTTTAGACGTTATAAAATTAACGTTTTCATTTTTGGTTTTCTTAGAATTTCCAAGAATAGAAAATTAGTTCTTGGAAAATAGATTTCCAAGAATAGATCTTGGAAATTCTAAGAAAACCAAAAAGAGAAGCGTTAATTTTATAATGTCTAAAGACATTATAAAAAGGTTTTTTTATTTTTTATTTTTTTTAATATATGTTTCAGATTTTTCTCTGAGATTATTTTTCCAGTCGATTTCACTTTACCATTTTGACTTTCGAAATGAATTACCTATCTATAAACAGTTGGGGTTTGCGTTCAGATCAGCTTTTGAAGATCCTGGATAGCAGATTGGTTTGATTGATCTTTGGAAACGATGTTTTCGAAACCTGTATTCTTTAAAACTTTGAATTCTTTTGGAGTTCTGTTTCGACATGATTCTTTTTAGGTCCTTTCAAACATTCAGTGAACGACTGTCTTTTTTAGAAACACAGCCCAAGACAAGTAATCTGGCTCCTTCAAAACGTTTCTTCAGAAAAATGGAATGGTCGGGAAGAAATATAAATTTCTAAAAGAACTTATATACTTTTATAACCCAATGTAAGATACGTCTAATATTTTCATCTTGAAGGGATTTATTAACTCATTCATTATTTTTAAACTTGTAAATCTTATGTAAAGTAACTTGAAAGAAGTCTATTATTATTTTATTCTTCTCATCTCTTACAAAAATATGTTTTAAAGTTTCTAAGGAATTTCTAATGCATTCTATAAATTTTTTAATTGAAGCTAGTGAAGGAAGAATATAAACTGGATTTGGGAAAACAGTTTCTAATTAGTTAGCCGTAGAAGTACTTAAAACGTAAATATTTCCTAAAATGTATTTCCTTCTTCTCATGCTGTTTCAACCGCTTTGTTCGGAAACTATCTATTTTAAACGCTAAGTGTTTGGGAGGGGGAAACACAATAATCTCATATGGTTAAAATCATTTCAGAACTTATTCATACATTGCAGAGAAAAATATTAGACGTATGTTTGTAATCTATTCAAGAAATGGTAAGTTCTTTTAGAAATTTATATTTCTTCCCGACCATTCCATTTTTCTGAAGAAACGTTCTGAAGGAGCCCGATTACCTCTCTTGCGCTGTGTTTCTAAAAAAGACAGTGGTTCACTGAATGTTGGAAAGGACCTAAAAGTTAATCCCCCCTCCCCAAAAGAATCATGTCGAAACAGAACTCTAAAAGAATTCAAAGTTTTAAAGAATACAGGTTTTGAAAACATCGTTCCCAAAGATCAATCAAACCAACCTTCTATCCAGGATCTTCAAAAGCTGATCTGAACGGAAACACCAACTGTTTATATAGATAGGTAATTCCTTTCGAAATTGAAAATTGTAAAGTGAAACCAACTGGAAAAATAATCTCAGAGAGAAATCTGAAACGTATTAAAAAAAACAACTTTTTGTTAATTTTATAATGTCTTTAGACATTATAAAATTAATGCTTCCCTTTTTGGTTTTCTTAGAATTTCCAGGATCTATTCTTGGAAATCAATTTTCCAAGAACTAATTTTCTATTCTTGGAAATTCTAAGAAAACCAGAAAGGAAGACGTTAATTTTATAATGTCTAAAGTCATTATAAAAATTAACAAATTTTTTTTTTTAAATATATGTTCTTAGATTTATATTCTCAAATTCTGAAAAATATTTTCCAGCCAACTCCAAAAAAAAAATGACTTTCCTTATTCACTTATAGAAAGAAAATATGTTTTGTGTTTTCCTATGTTTTGGAAAGCGGAGAGGATTTCAAGTGAATAATTTTTGACTGAAGGCATTTATACTCTTCCATTCTGGAGATCCCTGTTGAAGATGATGCTCTAAGAAAAACATTTTTTGCGAAAGGAATTATTCTAAACGATAGATTGGTTATTCGGTCCACATTTTTCGAAAAGAAACACATGCCTAAAGAGAAACGGTTATCATAACTTCAAAGCAATATACACGATAGTTTTGAAGAGAAATCTAAAAGAATATACACAATCATATTTGAAGAGAAAAAATGTTTTGTCAATATATTTAATCATGTTTGAAGAGAAAGCCCATTTTTCCAAAAATTATTGCTTCAAATTTTCAGATTACTACTGCTCATATTTGAACTCTTAATCCCCGTTCATTGAACAATCTTAATCCCCGTTCATTGTTATCATTGCAAAAATAACCCGTTACCATATTCTAAAGATCAGCAGTAAAAAATTTTTTTCAAAATCTTGCATAATATTAAATATTGACTTTTGATAGTCAAGCTGAGAGAAATAAGATGAACTGTTTTTCTGATTTTAGACTAGTAGTTTCTTCTTCCATTTACTTACTTTTTAACAGTGTTTTACATTGTATATGCTCGACTATCCAAAACTTCAAAAGCTTTCTAGATATTTTTTTGGTTGAGTTTTTATTGTACACACATTTCGTTATTTACATCATCAAAAATGCACAAACACATACTTGAAATGAATTCATTTTTACACCTAAACACAGAAATTGGAAAACAAAAAAATACTTATTCCAAGATTGTATTTCTTTTTCCTTCATGAAAATCAAAGTGCCCTTAACACAGGCATGCAATCACACTGTACAAGCATGTATGGAAATTCTTAACACATTTAGTAATCCTGACAATTATGTTAAATAAATCAGAAAATATTTTCATGTGTAACATGTTAAGCTGTTATCAAACAGAACATAATAATGAAGTTGCGAAGATATTTAATGTTATAAAGTTAAACAATTTAGTAAATTTAAATTTTTAATCAAAGAAGTGAAGTATTTCGATAAGTATGAAGTTCTTTGCATATCTTTATACATGAACTTTATTATTTTTTTACGCAATCCAACTGCGCGAGTTATTTTAACAATTTTGAAATATATACACTAAAAGAAACATTAAAACGTATTAATCTATTTGTTAACATTGATTTTAGCACAGAAATCTGCAGAATGCTTCGTAATTAAGATGCACAGCAATTCTCATTCCTTGATTTGAAGTTTTCTAAAAGTTTTTTTTTTTAATTAAAATTGCTATGTTCGCATACGTACAGTTTCTTCTATAGTAACTTCAAATCTGAATAAATCTTTCGAAGAATCCAGCTTGTTTTACTGGCGTCGCCGAATTTTGGGATGAATGCCTCACATTTACTGCTACATATTATATTTATTTTTCATACTGTTTACGTACACTTCAGCAGTGAATTGTTCTTCTCTTTCTTTAAGTACAGTAATTCAATAGAGTAGATCATCAGTTACGCCGATAAGCAATAACTATTCACTAAAGATTTTGCGTAAATTTCCACTCATAATAATTTGAAAAATCTCGCAATTAGCTATTAAAACATACAATCCCGTCCGCAAATCTTTCGAAACACGCCGTACCTGTCGGCAAAGTGGGGTATACCGATTTCTATTTGCCAGGTGAAACTAGTCGATATTTCTGTGACATCGAAAATTCAAAAAATGGGGTAGGGTCAGTGCCTCCTAAATATATCTAGGAGGCAGTGGCAGGGTTCGGAAATACGTGTCTCTATCCAATCCTAGTTGTCCGTATCACATTACTTATTCTCACGACATTGATCAAAGCAGACATAATAGACAATAAAAATTAATCTTTCTTTCAGGATGAAATATGCGTCAATTCCTCAACAGCCGGTATCTATTCTTCCTCTGCGCTTCTTCAAAAACTTCTTAGGTCTGCCGTATTTATCGGCAGAAAAGCGGGCACAAGGCGCCCCTTTATCGCCACAGTTTTATGCCAGTATCATCCCCCAAGGTTGCGAGAGACGTTGAGTAATATGTTGTGCATTAGCAATTAAAAGCAAATTTTTCTAATCGATGTCAGGGCTATCCAACTTCAAGTAGGCCAAGGGCCACTTTAAAAAAATATGGTTTGGAGGGACACGTTATATAATAATTCGTATGCAACTTTATCAGTGAGTGTTCATAGATACGATGTAAAAAAAGTTTATATTATTATTTTTATTTATTCAAGAACTATCAAATTGCAAAAAAGACAGTGGGAAATTTGAGGATGTCGGTTTTCAGTCACTATTGCATCAATATTAACTTTAATATTTGTAGTTTATAAACGAAGTAACTTATCAGAGAGGGAACATCTATATTTTGACTTTGTAAATTTCATGTTGGAGAAGCCGCTTTAAAGATACGTGCTTACCAGTATTGAACCCAGTGTAAACCCTAAGTTTCGCAAGTTTGGATATACACTGGTGTGCAAAAATTAAGGACGAGACGGTTTTTTCAATATAACTTTGTACAAAAGCTTTCCAAATCAACACATTTAATACCGTAAGATCCCCAATACGTAAGGACATGAGTAATGTAAGCAACACTTACTAAAAGAGAAATCAGAGGGATAAAAAGAAGCTTTATTGAAAATGTAGCATGGAGCGCAATGCGACTGAAGGCCGAAACATCCCTGTGATGGGTGTCCAGCAAGAAACATCCGGTCTTTAATAGGGGATATGATCTCCCCTGACTGCTAGGCAGGTTTCACATCATTTGTGCATGCTGGATATGTGGTTGTTAATGAGCTGTTGAGAGCTGTTAATGAGCTCGTTCCTCTTCTAGCACCAATCGCAGTTTCGGAATCGTTACTGGCGATAAGTTACGTGCTGCCACAGGTCTCCCTAGTAAGTTCCGTACATGCTTGATGGGATTTAGATCCAGAGACCCTGCCGACCAATCCATGTGTTTAATATCTTCACTCTCCAACAGCTCTTCGATAATAACTGTGCGATGAGGTGGAGCGTTGTCGTCCATGAAGAGGACCTGAGGACCCATAGCCCTTATGAAAAGACGCATGTAAGGAAGAAGAACCTCGTTACAATAGCAGTCTCAGGTGACGAACTTCCTTGGGAGATATGAAGGTCGGTCCGGCTACCAAGCATTATGCCTGCTCGAACGAGAACTCCGCGACCTCCCAAACAGTCCCTTTTGATGATGTTGAAGGGGTTATTGCGTGTTCCCCGCTCTGTCCAGATGTGTAAGTGTCTAGAATCGCAACTCAGATTAAATCTGCTCTCATCTGTAAAGAATACTCGTCCCCATTCATTGTCTCTCGAATTCCGGTGTTCCCGGCACCACAGGGAACGCCTTCTCCGATGGGCAGGCATTAGAGGTACACACCGTACAGGGCATCGTGCAAACAGACCACCACCGTGCAGTCTTCTGGCCACGGTAAAACGCGTTATCGGTCGTCCAGTCGCCTGTTTCGTGTGTCTAGATCTGCCGCCTGTTTCTTCTGGCCTGTAAGGCAATATACCGGTCATCTGCGGGTGTGGTTCCTCGTGGACGACCACTACTAAACCCCCGGATAGCTGTTCCTGTAGTTTGAAATTGTCTCCAAAGTCGTGAAACGATGCTGTGAGCAATTCCGAACACTGCAGCCACACTTGTCACTCTGCGGGCTTCCTCCAACTTCCCAATGATTCGACCTCGGGTAAAAGCATCCAGATGTCGTCTAACAGATTGATTATTCGCCATTTCTCGCTGAGGCAGCAACTCGGTGTGATTTTAACTGCTGTACGGCGTGCAATGTCTTTGCCAGAAATACTGATCTTACACCGACAACATGCTTTATACTACTCAGACACTCCCCCATTACGTCTACCTGCATATCTGCGCATGTGCTACCGTACATCACCTTACTTAATCTCCTGATTGGTCTTTCTGTCCGCTCTGCCTCTTCGTTCAGCTGATATACTAATTTTTCGACTTCGTCCTTAATTTTTGCACACCAGTGTACATCTTCCGGCAGCAACTTGTAAAGTCCAACCCAGTTCCTTGGTAAAAAGGATCTGATTACATTCAATTCCACTTGAAGAACCGCTGTCTTACATTCTCAACAGATATTGTAAAGAATTGTAATTGAGTAAAAACTGAAATCTCTCTTTCGATATTTTTAAGTCCTTAAATAGATTTTCGAAGTCTTCTAGAATTATATCAATGTATTTTATGATATTGTAGAGACATTAGGCTATTGGAAGGAGGAGATATGGAAAAATGAGCAACGCCTTCGCCGGGTATGGAACCACGGACCTCTCGGTTACGCCTCGAGTGTGCTGACCACTACACCACGAAGGCATGCGAAGAAAGCGGCAGAAATACCTTATATATTTCTCCTTTTAAAGGGTGACTGGGGTTTTGGGGACCCAATCGCCAAATCCCGGTGGTGGAGAATCATCATCCATCACCTTTTTAGTTCGAGCGCCAGTGTAGAGACATTAGGTTATTTGAAGCAGGAGTATTGAAAAATTAGCAACGTCTTCGCTGGGAATCGAAGCACGGACCTCTCGGTTACGCGTCGAGCGTGCTAACCACTACAACTCAAAGGCATGCGAAGAAGGTGGGAGAAATACCTTATAGGGTAAATATGAAATTTTCCCCAAATCCTTCATTTCTTCAAAATGCTCTTTACAACTAAGAAAAAATTTTAAATATTTTTTTTCTAACGAAGACTTGAAAAGTTTAATTTTATTCTTAAACGTATTTATGCGTCTAAATAAGTTAGCAATATTCTGCTGTTTTCCTTGTAGGTTCAGATTCAGTTCGTTAAGGTGAGATGTCAGGTCTGTTAACAATGTAAAATCTGCTAAAATTTGTGCATCTACAATTTGATTTTCCAGTTCCGTAGTGTCGGACTTCACTTCATCTTCCAGGACAATAGGAATCTCCTTGCGTAGAGCGAAAATCTTTGCAAACTGTTTCTGATCGCTGTGAAGTAATAGTTCCCCACATGCCGCATCTATTTCAGCTAAAAAAATCACGAAACTTTCTATGAGTCAAAGCACGATTGCCCCTCTAATAATATTAGCTATTTAAGCACCACTTTCAATGACATTAATTTGGCGTAAAGATTTTCCATATAAGGCCTATCTTTAACAATACAGTGTATCACAGGACAGTTGCTGTTGTTTTGTTTCAAGAGTGCTGCAAATCCAATCGCTAATTCAGTTCCTATCATAGCTCTAGCTCAATCAGTGACAATACAGTAACATTTATCGAATCTTCCTCGTAGTCTGACACCACCTTATTTACAGCTTCAAAAATATCCGTACCGTTGGTTATACCATGGAGAGGAATAAGACCAAGCATCTGCTCTCCTGCATTAAGTCGTTTTGATTAGTTTGAATAAAAATTAAAATCTGGCTATTGTCTAACAGATCAGTGCTTTCATCCAGTCATAGCGAAAAATATTTGCATTTTTCGACAGTGTCATGCAATTTTTTGGAAACATATTAATTAATATGGTCCACCCGTCTTGCAATTATTTGATGCGACACAAATGTGTGTTTCGAATTTTTCGGCAATTTTTGTTTCATTGAATTATTTTGCCATTTTGATTGCACAATTTTTAATAAGCACTCCATCACTTAACGGTTTCTTCTCTTTGACAATTTCCAGCGCTACTTCGTAAGAAGCGGCAATAGTGCACAGTTTTTTATTATATTCCGTAAAAATAGCCTTTCTTGACTCACCTGTATATTGCTGAAACGTTTTCTCTCTAACATAGTGCAATGTTGTTTCACATTATGTTCTTTGAGAATCGAGAGTACTTGCATACAAACAATGCACTGAAGTTTATTATTGTCGTTTGTGATTAAATAGTCTGATTCCTAACGGTCATTATGAACTCGATGTTCGCTCTCTATTTTTCTTTTCTGCGAATACATATTTCACCAAGTATTTCACTTAAAAATGCTTTAGAGTTGCTAGAACAAAATGACTGCAAATAATTATTAACTACTAGCTGTCTACCAGAAGAATGGCTCTCGCTCAACCGTCTGCACTTGTTGCCGTAGGAACGAGCCCTAACCCATTTTCCATAGGGGTGTCTTGAAGAATTACTTTTCAGTTTGCCATAGTGGCACACTTAATGACGAATTGGCGATATTCATTTTTTATTTTAGTTTCAAGTAAAATGCCCGTCGACCCTTTGTTTTTATATCCTATTGTCGAAACTGAATATTTTAAGCGATTTCTTCATTCTCTGGATGACGTTCAGTTATTTGTTTATGTGGGCGGAAGTTGAAGATGTTATCTTTCAGTAAATAATACGTCTACACTTCTTCCACGCCCCAGAAACATTTCATGAGATGATAAAAAAAAAGTTATACAGATTTAATTAGATAACAGTGCCTTCTGCGCCTTCTCGGATACAAACACAGTGCTGCATCAGTTTTTGTTATTTCTAATAGCCGCTCGTCGCCTACTCGCGCTCGCTACCATTGTCACCACCTTCGCGCGGTTCTCTGACATATGAATGCTGAATTTCAGTGACATCTTCGTCTCGACTCCGCTCTTGCTGGAGGCGCACAGGTGATGCCTTCTGGTGACTATAGGACTTAGGGATCCCACAGCTCGGTGATCCTGACTTTGTTTTCGGCGTCGAAAACACGGATCAGCGACACTGGTGCATCAAAACAGAACCTGAAAATTGATTAAAAAAACAAAAGAAAAGGAAAAAGGACAAAAAATAAAAGTGCGGAGGAGCCCGCACAGTCCTAAGCAGGAACAGTCCAGAGTTTCATATGATCAGCTGCCGTAGTTGTATAGCCAAGACCTTCATGTTGTCCTACTTTTTCCACCTGGTATCGGTCTTTGCCTTTTCTGGCTGTTACGCAGTATGGACCGAAGAATTTTGGCCTTAACTTTAAACCACCTCTCTACTGCGTCCTTTGTATGGCCACTAGATCGCCCACGCTGTACACCTGTGCCTTTTTTCTCTTCTTCTTGTACGTTTTTCTGTTCTCTTCCTGAATTTTCAGGATGTTTTTTTCTTGCTTCCTTTCTCATATCTTCTCGATCTTCCATCATAATATTTGTTTCTTCTTCTTTGAGAATTTCAATAATCTTTAAGCCCTCTCGATTTCTCATTTTAACACCAGTGAAGAGCTGAAAAGGGGAGCTTCTTGTGCTTCTGCTCTTATTGCTGTTTAAGATCCCTTGTACATCTTCAACGTATTTGTACCACTTGGTAGGATCATCTATGGATAATTTGAACAGGGCCGAAATCAGCGTCAGTTGAATTTTTTCCACCTGCCCATTCCCTCTAGAAACGCCTGTAGTTGTAAGTATGTGCTGGATCGTTTCTTGTCTACAGTACTCTTCAAAATCTGTGGACGTAAAAGCCGAACCTTTATCACTTATCATTCTTGAGGGATTACCGAAAGTTGATTGCAGCAGTTTCAGCTTCTGTAATGCCTCTTGAGCTGATGTAGCCTTTACTGGATAGAGCCGCGCAAACTTTGTAAATGCATCAACGACGGTCAAGATATAACTGTAATTCTTATTTGTCGAAGGTAATGGTCCTACAAAATCAGTGTGAAAAGTGCTCAACGGAATACTATCTTTTGGTATGGGATTCAGAAACCCTTAGCCTTTACCTCGTTTTTTGTCACACAAAATAGACTCTACACAATTTGAAATAACTTGTTCAATTCGTCTTCTAAGGTTAGGAATATAAAAGCCCATTTTCAGCAGATCTTCCGTTTTAGACACTGCGAAGTCTTTCTTGTTGTGGATACTACGTATGACTTCTAACTCCAATGCTTCGGGTACCACAAGTAACTCGGGACCGCTGTCGAACTTGTATAATACACCATTTTTCACTAAGAAATCTTCCTTTAGTCCTTGCTCGACTAAAGATTTCAGCAACTGGAGACGCTCATCACTTTTTTGCCCAGCTGCAATTTTGGCTCTAACCTCTCCCTGAGACTACGTAACCATCATGACAGCGTTTCTACTCAGCTCGTCCACGTGCTTCATTTGCTGCCCAGATCTGTGAACAATTTCCTAGTCAAATTCTTCTAGAAGTAACGCCTATCTAGCCATTTTAGAAGTTAAATCTTTCTTGAACATAGTCTTTTGAAAAACATCGCAATCGGTAATTATTTTGACCTTAGATCCCAAAAGGTAATTTCCGAATTTCTTTAGAGCTTCTTCTATAGCTAAAACTTCAACTAGACAGTTTCTCTTGTTTAAAGCTAGTTTTTTACTCATGAAGTAAATGGGGTGTAACTGCTTATCATCACACTTTTGTAGCAATACAGCGCCGAAACCGCGACTGTTTGCATCTGTATGCAATTGTAGCCGTCCTTCTTGTTTGAAAATATGCAAGACAGGACTTGTCAATAAAATTGATGCCTCTTTTTGTTCAGGCTCAAATTTGAATTCTACCCCGTAACGAAGAAGATCACTTAGCGGTTTCGCTATTTTCGAATAGTTTGCAATAAATTTCCTAAAATATCCCGTCAGACCAAAGAAGTTCTGAATCTACTTAATATTTTTTGGCTCCGGTAAATTTGAACAGCCCTTTTTTTTTCAGAAGAGGGGCGAATCGTACTATCCTCAATGATATACCAGAGAAATTCTATTTTTTCTTTTTAAAAACTGCCATTTCTTAAAATTAGTCTTCAAACCGTACTCTTTGGCTACATCTAAAAGGCGTTTTTACTTTCCTAAGCCTTCTTTCTCGTTTTGCTCTGGAATAATAAAATCGTCCTTGTAAGTAACAACAGTGTCGTCCCGAATTAAATCTCTAAACACATTATAAATAAATCTTTGGAACACACTCGGCGACGTGCGCAAACCAAAAGGCGCTTTTAAGAATTCGTACAAACCTGCATGTGTAATGAATGCCAAATATTTAGTGCAGTTTACCTCCACAGGAACATGGAAGAAACCATATTTTAAGTCTAACGTCGAAAAAAACCTTTGCTTCACCCAAATGATCTGAAACCTCTTCTACTTGTGCCATGGGAAAAGAATCCTTTACTATTTTTTTATTTGATTCCCTGAAGTCAACACAAGCATGTATCTGGTTCGATTTTTTTCTACACAAAACAATTGGCGAAGCGTATTCTGAACAAGATGGCTTTATAATCCCATCCCTTAACCATTCGTCTATTTGGTCATCAACAATTTTTGGGTCAGCAAAAGGAATTCTTCTCGAACGCTGAAAAACTGGAATTTCGTCTTTTAGTATTACTTTCATTTTTAAATCTGTACTACGCGGCTTTTCGCTTGGTTTATACTCTGTAAGAGTGGAAACAGTATTTCGTAATCTTTTGTCAGTAATGTGCGTTAAATCTATTTCTCTGTTTCCCTAAATGGCTGCAGAAACAAAAGACAAAAAATTCCTTTCCGAAGAGAGGGAATCATTTTCACATTGCGTAATCATCTCCCGATCAGTGAAGATGTAACCGAACTTTTCCAGACATGACGGCGGGAAGATGCAGTCCGTTATCAGTTCATAAACCATTGCTGCCTCTAATTCAATTTGTTTACAGCTTTCGCACAAAGAAAACATAAACTTAGATGTTTCCGCTTTAACCACGTGACCAAAGGAACTTTTGATTTCTATTAATCCGGAAGGCATTTTATCCGAAAAAAGAGATTTCTTTACAACTACTAATTCACTTCCGGAATATATTAAACATTTTATTTTCCTACCATGAACCAACAATTAAATAAATTCTCATTCCTAGTTTTATTATTCGATCTAATTTTCAACCCGGATACCTTTTTTTTAGATGAATTTTCTTCCTTACGATTAGGACACTTTTTTGCAAAACGAAACAATTCACCTTTACTCCGGCATACATAGCAAGTACGTTCTGATTTATTATTATTTTGATTTACGACCTGAATTTTGCATCCTGAATCCTTCGAATTGCTCTGTGCCTTTTTAAGATTGCTTTTGGAAAAATTAAACCTTTTATTTTCTGGAGTATCGATTCGCGCGTTACTGATATCAGCTAAGGTCGTACCCCTGGATGAATAAAATAAGGCACATTCTGTCCTCAATTGATTAGGTGGGAACCAACTTTGACCCTCCCAAGTACTAATATGTTCCTTTGTTTCAAGGCGTTTCATACAACTTATCAGACACAATGAGATCACACAATTTCTTAAAATTATCTACTTCTCTTAACCTACAATAATAATCGAAAGGTGCACTAAGTCGAGACGCGAACTGAACATGCAACTCAAATGAATGTCTCTGAGCATTTTTAAAATTATTCAAACATTAACGCGGTGTCGGCTGAAATTCCTTCAAGATTAGTGCTTTTAATTTATCATAATCCGCCATTTCCTGTTCAGAAGCATACGTTAAAACATGATTACATTCATCACCTAATAAATTAATCAACACTACTGATTTTAACTCAACTGGTACGCTTTTAGTAGTAAAAGCTTTTTCAAGCGATTGGAAAAACAAATGCAGAATTTTCGGTCTCTGAGGCACAGCTATAGTCACTGTCTTAACGCTTTTGATGATTGTAGTGTCGTTTCAGTTCCGTCAAGTTTCTAATTTAGTTAAAGTGGAATGGCAAAACCTTTTCTTGTCTTCGCGAAAAACAAAGGTCGGTATTCTATCCTGCGATTTAACGTGCATGTAAAATGTAAATAAATATTATGAATAAATATATATAACATTGTAAGGAATAAAACATTGATTTTATTGGTGTCAGAGGAGTGTTGTTTTCCTACATTTGTATACACGAGACACTTCACTGGTGTATCCCGGCGTGATCGAATTCTACAATGGCTGACGACGAAGAAACCGAAATTAAAGTAACAACTGCGTCTGTCGCGAAGGTAAGCGTTAAAGTTCCTCCTTTTTGGAAGCCAGATCCTAAAATATGGTTTATTCAACTAGAAGCACAATTTAGAAAAGCAAAAATAAATGCAGATCAAACAAAATATGATTATAAGTTCCATTGAGCCAGATAATTTGTCACAAGTATCTGATATTTTGCTAAATGCGCCACAAGATAATAAATATCAAGCAATTAAAAATATACTAATTTCATTATATGCAGATTCACAGACTCAAAAAACCTAAAAATTGCTGAGTGAATTAGAACTGGGTAACAAAAAGCCATCTCAGTTGCTGTGGGAGATGCGCATTCTGGCGGGCGATAAAGTAACAGATACTTTCCTAAAAACATTGTGGCTACAACGTTTACCCGTTAATATGCGTAGCATTATATCTGTTAGTGGTGAAGATTTGTGAAAAGTGGCTACAATGGCCGATAAGATGTGAGAATTAGACCCTGTTACTCCCCAAATAGATGGTGCTTCTTCCATAACAGTAAAAACGGAAGTGATTGAAAGTTTACAAAAACAGGTTAGTGAATTTAGCTTGCAAGTTTCTGCTTTATCCAAGCAACGTCACAGTCTTCCCTATTGTCGTAACCGATCCAAATCAAGAGATAGGAGTTACAGTGGTAACAGATCTAGTGATATTTGTTACTAACATAAAAAGTTCGGTGATAAGTCATTTAAGTGTAAACAACCGGGCAACTACTCATCAAAATCACAGACAAATAGCCCGAAAAACCAGCTGCCCGTCTCTCATTGACGACGGAGGGACAAGAGGTGCAGCTGAGTCGTCTTTTCATCAGCGTCAAAGAATCGGCTAACCAATTTTTAATAGATACCGGGGCAGAAATTTTCGTCATTCCCCCCTTACCTTCAGATAAGAAAAACATTTCAAAATTAAAACTCTCTGCAAACTGCACGAAAATCAAAACATATGTCCAAAAATTACTCAAGCTTGATCTTGGACTCGGACGATCGTTCACATGGCCTTTTGTAATTGAGGAGGTAAACAAACTGATAATAGACATGGATTATCTTGCAAATTTTAACCTTTTGGTAGATCGCAAGTTGATTGATGGTACTACATTATTAAGAACCAATGGAACTCCTTGTTTTCAAAATAATAACAATATTCCAATTTTAAATGCCGTAAATGATCCATATAAACGTATGATTACCGATTTTCCGGATTTGTTGAAACTGAATGTGGTTATTAATAAAGTTAAAAATCATAACATCGAACATTATATCGAAACCAGAGGTCCACCAGTTTTCACTAAAACTAGGAGATTATCAGCTGAGAAATTCAAAGCGGCTAGAAAGGAATTTGAATTTATGCTCCAAATGGGTTTATGCGGGCCATCCAAAAATAACTGCTCGAGCCCAATACATCTCGCTATGAAAAAATCAGGTGATTGGAGACCTTGCGGAGACTATCGAGCGTTAAAGAACTCCACGATTCCTGATAGATACCCTCTCCCATTTTTAACAGATTGGAGTTACATTTTAGCTGGAAAAAGAGTTTTCTCATCCATAGACCTCATTAGAGCGTACCAACAAATTCCGGTTAGCGAAGAAGATCTACCAAAAACGACCATTCTTACTCACTGTGGCTTATTTGAGTAATCATTCATGACGTTCGGCCTACGAAATGCGGCCCAGACGTTCTAACGTTTCATGAACAGTGTTTTGAATGGACTAGAATTCGTGTTTTGCTATTTGGATGACATTCTAATAGCCTCTCCTGATGAAGAATCTCATCGACAACATATACCAACAGTCCTACAGATACTAAATATGGCCTGTGTATTAATGCGGCAAAGTATAAATTCGGTCAAACAAAACTTGCATTCCTGGGATACGAAGTGTCAGCTGCAGGACTTAAACCTCTTTCAACGAAAGTTCATGTCATCAAAAATTTCCCAGAACCAAAGTCATTCACTAGTTTAAGACGATTTTTAGGTACGGTGAATTTTTACCACAGATTCATACCAAATTGTGCGAAATTGCAACAACCTTTAATAACATTGCGCAGTGGTATAAAAAAACTGCAGAAAAGAAATAACATGGACGGCAGAAACAAGAAACCCCTTCCAGATTTTAAAGATGCATTTATTCATGCCACAAACTTAACTCACCCATCCTAAAAGGCTGAAATATCGCTAACAACTGATGCTCCCGATACTGCCATCGGAGCCGTTTTACATCAGATTATGAACAATGAAAAACAACCCTTAAGTTTCTTTTCCCAAAATTTGACAACGGCACAACAAAAATATAGTGCCTATGACAGAGAACTTTTAGCCATCTATACAGCAGTGAAACATTTCAGATACATCTTAGAAGGACGAACTTTTGCAATGTACACGGATCACAAACCACTAACATTTGGCTTCCAACAAAATTTGGAAAAAGCTTCGCCACGGCAATCGAGGCAACTGTCATATATTGGCCAGTTCTCAACCGAAATCCGATTCATACAAGGGAATGAAAATAATGTCGCTGACACTCTCTCTCGCATAGACACCATTTCTGTACCATCTGCAATAGACTTACAGACTATAGTAGACTGTCAAGAAGATGAAGTTTTGGAGACACTGAAAAACAACAAAAACTTAAAAATCCTACAGATCCCTATGCCAGACAGCAACAAGAAAATTTACTTTGGTACTTCTACAAATTATAATCGACCATACATCCCTGCAAATTTTCGACAGAAAATATTTCGTCAATCCATAATTTATCTCGCCCTGGAATGAGATTCACAATAAAACTGATAACACAACGTTTCATATGGCCCAATATGAATAAAGACTGCCAGCTATGGATTAGAGCATGTTTATCTTGCCGAAGATCTAAAGTTCACAGACATACACAGTCATCTTTAAGAGAATACAAAGTACACCCACACAGATTCCAGCATTTAAACATAGATATGGTTGGTCCGCTCCCTCCTTGTAAAGGATTCAAATATCTTCTAACCATCATCGATCGTTATACACGGTGGATCGAAGAGGTACCGTTAGAAGATCAATCAGCAGAATCTATTGCTAAAGCTATGATTTATACTTGGTTTTCACGTTTTGGAATTCTGAATCGCATAAAATCTGACCAAGGTCGGCAATTCGATAGCCAACTTTTTCAAGCTTTAGGAAAATATCTTGGTTTTCATACAAACACTACAACTGCATACCATCTACAGGCAAATGGCCTGATCGAAAGACAACACCGAACTTTAAAAGCAAGCCTCAAATGTCATCTACTCGAATCAAAATCATGGCTGCAAGCATTGCCTTTCGTTCTTTTAAGCATAAGATCTGCCGTAAAGGAAGACTTAGGCTGCTCATCCGTTGAAGTTGTATACGGAACCGCTTTACCATTACCAGGGGAATTCTTTTCAACAGTACCTCATATGAAACAGTTTGAATTTTCTCAAAGCCTTCAGAAAATAATAAGAGATATGAAGCCAAGTCCTACAACAACCCATGGAAATAGAACAGTCTTTGTTTCTAAATATCTTTCCAACTGTTCTCACCTATTCCTATACAACAACATTAATAATTCTTCACTACAGCCTGTCTATCTTAGACCGTATCCAAGACTCCCATTCCAAGAAAGCAGAACTTGGGGAAACCTCTGGACTCAAGAACACTGAAGAAAATTCAGCATGAAACCAAAACTACTAGAACCGGCAGACACGGGAAGTTCCCCAGTCACTTTAAAGACTATCTCCCA
The DNA here is from genome assembly GCA_000611955.2 of Stegodyphus mimosarum. Lineage (NCBI taxonomy): Eukaryota > Metazoa > Arthropoda > Arachnida > Araneae > Eresidae > Stegodyphus > Stegodyphus mimosarum. The sequence goes on from KK113427.1 coordinate 227,128, forward strand.
TAACCACTGTCACTGGGAAGGGAGTGTGTAGCGTCGCTTCATTTCCGTGAAGTTTCCAATGAAATTTAGTTAAAGCGGAATGGCAACACCTTTTCTTGTCTCGGCGAAAAACAAAGGTCGGTATTCTATCGTGCGATTTAATGTGCATGTAAATTGTAAATAAATATTGTGAATACATACATATAACCTTGTAAGGAATAAAATATTGATTCTGTTGGAGTGAAAGAAGTGTTATTTTCCTACATTTGTACACGAGACACTTCAATGATATTCTCTAAACTTCGCGATGCTGGTTCAGAATTTATAAACACATTGGCATTTTCACCAGCCAATTGTAACTTCGGTCTTTGTAGCTCGATCTCCTTTTCATGTTGAGCTAACTTAAATTTTTCGCGCTCTAGTTTTAACTGTTCTTCCATCTCAAGCTGAGTTAACTTACGTTTTTCGCATTCTAATTTCGACTGCTCTTCAGTCACTTTGTTCTTTTGATCATCTGTAACAGCTTTAATAATTCCGCTAACAAATTCAGGATCAGTTTTATAAATACTAGCATTCTCAATAATACTTTTGGTTTCGATGGCTTTAGCTTCAGTCGGCACTGTTAGCCCTAATTCTTCTGCGATTATTTTCAAATCTTGTTTTCTGATATTATTTAATACACTCATAGTTACAACAGTAAATTGAAACAAAATAATGATTTACGTTTCTTGTTTCTTGGTCGAATCCCGGACAGGCCCCCAGATTTTCTGTGGGCAGAAGTTGTAGATGTTATCTTTCAGTAAATAATACTTCCATACTTCTTCCACGCCACAGAAACATTTAATGAGATAAAGAAAAAGTTATACAGATTTAATTGGATAACAGTGCCTTCTGCGCCTTCTTGGATACAAACACAGTTCTGCATCAGTTTTTGTTATTTTTAATAGCCGCTCGCCGCCTACTCGCGCTCGCTACCATTGTCACCACCTTCGCGCGGTTCTCTGACATCTTCGTCTCGACCCCGCTATCGCTGGAGGTGCACAGGTGGAACAGGCGCCCTCTGGTGGCTATGGAACTTAGGGATCCCACATTTATATCATAATTTTCTGTTAATTTATTGTTTGCGATTTAAAGTACAAACAATAAATTGTCGATATAATGTCGCGAGCCTTATGTTGGACAGCCCTGATCTATGTAACTTGAAACATATTTAAAATTCGTTGACCAAGGCATAATGTTTAACATTTTGCAACTTTATTATTTTCTTTTGAATGAAAAGTCATTTATGGTTTACAGGAATTATAAAATAAAACGCTTATATCTACTTAACAGTTACATTTCATTTTCTCGTGTATACTATTTACAGTAATGCTAGTAATTAAGAATAAAAAATTTCTCTATAAAATTATCATTAAACTATTGTGATATTTAACAATGTTTCCATTTAATTTAATTTTTAAAATGTGCACAAAATACGCGCTTTTATGATGTGTTGCAGAACTTTTACTCTGAGTTTGTAGCGATCTTGAAAGCTACTCCACAGTTGCAAATTTGAGCTAGCGCACACGAGCTCTTTTGCATTAGTGGTAGAGAATTCGACTCGCATGAAACAAGCCCAAGATCGAACCTCAAGATCATTATCTTCTTCAATGGCATCTGAAACTCATGCTCTGCTGCACTTCTCATTGGTGCTAATAAATTGCGACACGGGTAAGCAACCACATACCAAGTAGCTATAATACCTGAAGCCACCGATGTCTCTCGCACTGCGTGATCGCTACAAGTTGGAAATACATTGCAGTAAGCTACAGGAAGCTTACTGTAGTTAGAGGTCACTGTATATGATAAGTTTTGGGAAAGATGTCAGAGCTTTATCATGGATCTATGCAAACCAGCCGCTATGCTTCAAGAAATAATCCTTCAAAAGTGAGCCCTAGCACAGAAGTGTCCGCACCGCTATATAAGAATTTTTTGTTACATTAATTACAGAAAACATAAACTGAAATTGTTCTTGCATATGTGGTTGCCTCATGTAAAAACAATATTTATGAAGGCTGCTTCTTTTTTCACGTTGAAAACTGATTCTCAAAAGGGTTTTAAGAACCTTTATGCCTAGCCACTCTTGGGAAGGCTTCTGTTTCTTTTTTCTTTCTTTTTCTTTGTGGGGAATTATAAATCAGATGGGGGGAGGAATGTGGGGGCAGATGCTATATTTGATTACACCACAAGAGGCGGGAACTACAGAAACATTGTTGCTGACTAATTATACACTTGCATGGCTTCTAGTTTCCTGATGGGTTCATGGGTCATGGGCTTCCTCATGAGAAAATGGATCCTTCCAGCTGAACAAACCGCAAACATATTCCGTATCACAAAGCGGAAACTGTGTTACAGTGATCCGAAGAACATAACACCGTGATCTGAAGAACATAACGATGAATTCTAATCGACGTCATTCTCTCTTAACATGCCAGATATTAATCATATTAGTTGTCTTTTGCTACATACAAATACCGACATTAGATTAATCAGTTGGTGTGTGACATTTGTACCAAAAGACCTTCAATACGACAACAAGGAAGAGCATATTGAAATTGTAACTTCTTTTACAGATAATTCAGATAAGGAAGATGATTCTCAATATGCCAAATCTCCTAGACAAAATAAAGGTGTACCGCCTGATAGATACAGTATAACTGCATTCATAGCATAGTCAGAAGCAGCAGCAGCAGACCCAAGATCATACTATAGAGCATGTTCGGGTACCAATAAGAAAATATTGAAACAAGCCGTAAAAGAAAAGATCAATGTTTTAAAGACGAATTGCTCACGATAAAACAATTATAGACTGCAAAAGTGTCTCAGATAGCAAAGGAAATATTTTTCGTTATAAAGCTAGACTGATTGCTCAAAAATGCCAACAAATAAAGACAAATGCAAAATATACAAATATAGACGTGAGTATGATGAAGTATTTGCTACTGTAACCAAGTCAGCTACTTTGAGAATGCTTCTCAATGTGGTAAAAAAAAGAAAATGCCAGTGTGACACTATATGCACTCAGCATATTTAAATGGTAATTTAACGCATCATATATACATGAGACAATCATCCAGTTTTAAAAAAGATGATAAAAACAAAGCTTGGGAAGAACTTTTAAGGACACAAACAAAGAGCAAATCAATGGAATAGAAAACTTAATGAAATTCTAAATAAATAATTTTCACGAAGTCAAAATTATTCTTATTTGTATACCAGGTAGGATAAAGAAAGATATGTCTGCATTATTGTACATGTAGATGATATGAGCATAGCAGCAAGTACAGAAATTTTATTTGAAAATTTTGAAATTGGAATTAACGAACATTTCACAGTGAAAAATTTAGGAAATCATCATTACTATTTAGATATATATTTTGAAAGTGACAATGATTGAATCTTCTGCATCAACAAATTAAGCTTTATATTTCGAAAAAGCTGAAAAGTATCAAAAGTATGCTTGGACCTTTTCGACTGATCCAAAGTTGTTATTTCTATCTTAGCCAGAAAGGTGTCAAAGGCTACCAGGGTGGCGCTAAGCATTTTGCCTTCCTGTACAATTTCTGCAGCTCCTAAATTCTGCCGCCCACTGCTTCCTTAAATTTTGAAAACTTTCGTGCCGCTTAACTCTACCGCCCGGTGAGACGGCACCAGCTCTAGCAACGGTCGTCAAGCATACTGAAGCGAATTGGACGGCAATCAAAAGGCGCTGCAGATACTTCATATTAATTACTGATCTTAAATTGTATTTAAGAAATGTAAGCAAAAAGAAAAACAACTCCCTCTCATGGCACTTAGAAATAGGTTGGGACGACTCTGTTACAAGAAATCTAACATTTTTGCATACCAATTCAATGTTTTTCTATGGAATTAAGGAAAACAACTGTGGTTGACTTTGTCAGTGAAACGGAATTTATAGCTGTTGCTGAAAGTAGCAAGGAAAGATTGGCTTAAATTAAACCTTTGCAAGATTTATATGAAAAACAAACTGCTTATATTTTCCGTAAGGATAATCAAAATTGCGTCAAAATGTTAAATAGCGATCGAGACATTAGGATAATTTTGTAAAAGGTTTTATTAATGTTAAAAATTATGAATTCCGATATCTCCCGCCCCCCCCCCGAAGAAATGATTTCAAACGTTCTAGCAAAGTGGCCAAGGACAAACAGACTAAACTTTCTGTCAATGCCTTGTATGACGTAGAAGATTTCGAGTTTTATTAATTCTCAGTACATGCCATTTTAATTTATTAAGGCTTAATCAGTGAGGAAGGGTGTTGTTAAGGATAGCTCCAAATTGATTTAGAAAGTAATAATTGCTACGATTTACGCTCGTGCTTTACTGTTCTCTTTTATGAATGTTATACTGTTTTCACTGCACATGAATTAATGTCATAGTTGTAAACTAATTGAAACGTTCTTCAGTCTTTAAAGACTCATTCATTACATTCATAACAACTTTATTTATACAATTATTATTAGCAATTTATATTAACTGTAAAGGTCTCAGTATCTGTTTCACTCCACATTTCATTTCTAACAATTCAGTATTATTACCAACGTGTGTTTAGTTTTTACTGTAAGAAGTATGAGGTAAAATGGTACAAAAACCCATTATATGCATGTCAAATACTCTGTACTATTTCAAACGTCTATCACAGTTATTGTATCTTTGATGAGAATGGCAAAACTAATATAAATTCACTCACGTAGAAAAATATAAGCACAATTAAGCTAAAAACCAGTTAGTTGTATATAGTATCACAGTATCAAGCGATTTTGGAATTAATACGACTTCTTTAACTATACTGAATAAAATAAATACATCTATTTTGAAATTCATTAAACATTGAAGGTCTGGATTCATTACTACCTATTTTTGCATATACTTTTATGGGCTGAAGTGAAACAGATACTGTGACCTTTAAAACTGAAGTGAAGACTTGCAGAATGTTCATGTTCTCACAGCGACAGAACACGATACATAAATACTGTTAAAAGTCGTAGTTGCCGATTTAATATTTCTTTTTATTATCGTTGGCAAATATTTTATGTATTACCATAAAATAGTGTTAGAAACTTTCATTCTTACCGCAGTAAAAATTACTTATTTTGTGAAAATTTTATTCAATTCAATTTGTTCTGATAAAAGTAATTTGTTTAATGAAGATTATGTTGGTAAATAATTTTTTCTCCTTTAAAAGCGATATTAGCTTATATCATACAGATTAGGAGTGGTCTAAATGGAAACATAAATAAACGAGCAAAGAAATTTTAAAACTTTTGTTCTCTCACCTCAAACCAAACACGGGTACAGAAAATTCAAATAATACTCTCAGTTAATTAAACACTGCATCCATTGCAGAACAAGCAATAAGTGGGAAATAATTATGTATATGTGATGATTTAGAAATTGATGCTCCAGAAGCGTAAGTGATTTAAAAAATGAAGGAGCCTGCTTTATTAAAAACGTTCATAGTGGACGATTTAACATTTGTCTTTATTACCGTTGACAAACATCAGGATAAAAGGGCGCAGTAAGCCCCATTCTTAAAGAATTACATCGTTACCGTTACTATTTTTGAAATGATATTTTTAAGCGCAAATGAAGCAGCAAGCTAGCTGGCAAGAGAAGTAGGATGTGAAATGCGTTATGTTCGAGATGAAAGTGATTTGAGTTATTGTTCCCAAATTTCCCCACTGGCTAACAAAAAGTTTTAGTATGGGTCAAGTTTTGATCCCCATGTCTGAAATCATTATTGGCTGAAGCCTTTCCGTATGAGTCGGCATCATAAACATTACGTAAAAACCATATGACAACCATTAATTTGATATGATATAGTTGACAGAAGATTTTACAAGCAGCTACTATTTTTACTAGAGAACCAAATTAAAATGAAGAGTCAAGGGAATACCGCAAACTAAGGTTAGGATTTTGTGTTACATAGTTTTTTAACCTACATATACATGTATTTTATTACTATGCCATTAAAAGTGATTTATTTAAAGAAAATTTTAATTCGAAAAGGGACTTTATACAGAAACTTGATGGACGATAAAGTTGTAAACTATTTGTAAACAGCACAGTTGGTGGACGAACATTTTGAGAGTAATACTGGTCGTATGCAATTATCAGCGTACTATTTCGATCCGATTGCAAATATTTGGGATACCCAAGAAAAACTTGTTTCTGCACATCAACTTTTTCCAACTACTCTTCAATAGCTACTGTCCTTCTACAGGAATCGCATTTAGTGTCCAGTCTTATGGGAAATCATGAAAGGAGGTAAAATCTTATATCAAAATCAGAGGTCCTACTTAAAAACCTAAACTACAACGGTGGATGCAGAAAATTCAGTCGACAATAATTTCATCTACACACTACTCTACTGGTATAGTGGTAGGAGACTGCCTGTCATAGCCTTGGGTCTGGCTTCGAATACCGAAAAGGCGTGGACGGTTGTTAATTTAGGATGTCTTTACGGTAAGAGGGCACTTTAAACGTTGCGCTGAAATTTCTCTCGATAGATTGGTGGTAAAGGAAGAAGATGACAGGAGACCATTGGAAGTGGTTACCATCAAAACTAGGTCGATGCTTATATTTTCTTGATGGTATTATTCAGTCGCTCCTTTTGGGATACTCTGGCAACATTCTTGGTGATGAAACAGCTAAATGCCCAATAGCTTTGGTCATTTCCGATGAATGCATTAAGTTGTATGTGTCTGGCCATTAGGAATAACAACCACCTACGCCTATACATAACAGGGACTGGTGGATAACTGTTTTGAGAGCAAAGCTACTACTCGTATGCAGTGAGTAGTGTACTACTTGGATCTGCTGCTGTGGAAAATGTTTTAAATTTCCTTAAACGATCTGTCTCTATTCATCAACTCCCTCCAACTACTCTTCACTGTGTTTCTACAGGCAATGAAATAATTGTTCCTACTACATTAAATCACCTGAAGGGATGGAATATTGAAGAAAAGCTTACGTATTAATCAAATAGGTCCTATTCCATGTTAAAGCCTGTTTATGGAACACAATACATTAAGTAAGAACTTAATATATCCAAAAAAATATAATACATATTAATATACACAGTCCAGTCACATTAATGTGACCATCTGTCAAAAGCCAGAATAACCACCTTTCGCAGAGCGGACTGCTGCGAGACGTGCAGGAAGAGAGTCACATAGGTCCCTGAAGGTGTTCTCTGGGATGTTGAGCCATGCCGACTCTAATGCCGTGGCCAGCTGCGCTAGATTACGCGGTTGAGGATCCATGGCGCGAACAACTTGATCGAGATGGTCCCACAGATGCTCGATTGGGTTTAAGTCAGGTGAGTTTGCTGGCCAGGGGAGGACGGTAAACTCATCCTGGTGCTCTTCGAACCACGCACGTACACTGGCAGCTGTATGGCACCTCGCATTGTCCTGCTGGAAGATGCCATCATCCTGAGGAAAAACAATGCGCATGTAGGGGTGAACATGGTCCGCAAGGACAGATGCGTACTTGTATTGATCCATTGTGCCTTCCACAATGATCAGTGAACCTAGAGAATGCCAGGAAAACATTCCCCAGACCATAATGCTCCCGCCTCCAGCTTGGACCGTTCCGGCAATGGTTGCAGGGTGGTTCCTTTCAGAGGTTTCACGCCTTATACGCCAACGTCCATCTGTCCGATGGAGCATAAAACGCGATTCATCCGAAAACGCAACCTGTCGCCACTCAGTGGACGTCCAGCTGCTGTACTGGCGTGCAAATTCTAGCCTTCGCCGTCGATGAACAGCAGTCAGCATAGGTGCACGAACCAGGCGTCTGCTTCGGAGGCCCAGACGCAGCAATGTTCGCTGAATAGTACTTTGGGAGACACTTTTGGTAGCCCCTTGGTTCATTTTGGTGGTCAGTTGCTCAACGGTAGCCCGTCTATCTGCCCGAACACATCTCCGCAACCGTCGTTCGCCTCTGTCATCTATGGCCCGTGGTGCACCACATTTGCCACGTCGCTGATTTTGGACAGTCCCATTTTGCCATGCACGGTACACTTTTACCACGGCGGCACGCGAACAGTTCACAAACTCAGCCGTTTCGGAAATGCTTCCACCCTTGGCCCGAAAGCCAATGATCATGCCCTTTTGGAAGTCGGATAAATCGCTTCGTTTCTGCATTACGCCAACGATTGAAATGTTTTCCGAAGCCCTCACACACCCTTTATATACGCTCAACTGCACTGTGCTGCCTTCTGTGATTGGTTATTTAACTCTGACATGGAAAGTACGTGGTGGTCACATTAATGTGACTGGACTGTGTATATAACATAGAGATATACATAAATGTACACTTTTCTAAAATAAATTCATGTAATTATATTCATGAATAAGTAATTCAACTGAACGTCTTGTGAAACATGGAGTCCATTATTGAGTAATGTTGAATTTACTGTCATACTCCTAACTTTGGGGAGAAAAAAAGTATACATTGTAGAACCCTCTGGTCTTTCTTCTCGTGTAACAGCTGAAATACTTGTAGAAACCACACAGGAGAAAGATATGAAGAACCTTTTATTAATTCTTTTAAAATTCACAATGCATCGACTTGATGCTAATATACTACACTTCACTCGGGCGGTAACTCAAATAACAAGAACTAAAATAAAATTTCGAAGATATTAACAAGTAGCAGAATTACGCTACAGGGTTCAGAATATTCGGTTTCGTAACACAGCATAAATCTCTAGTGGCAGCAAAGTAATAGCTGTTACGCCACATTGACCAGTAATCAATGCCAAGCAGAAACTTACGCTACAAAAGTACAGTGTTCGCCCATACTTTCTAACTTTTCTTCTAAAACTCGGCATTAAAACCGTTTCTTCTCAAGGTAGAATTTGCATTAATTCACGCGGGCTACCAAATTAAATATCCTGGCATTAACAATTAGGGGGAAATGAAGGCTTATACGAAAGTAAGCAATTAAATTTAATTGCTTACTTAAAGAAATTAAATTTGATGCGTTAGTTAAAATAAATATAAATCCCTACAACATAAAATAATAATAATAATATTAGTAAACTTGGCAATTCCATAAACAGATATTAACTACCAGTGATTTAAAATTGTACAGACAGTTAAAAAAACTTAAGCTTTTTAATGTTAAAACAAAACATATTACAACACTTACAAATCAATCAATCAATAATAATTTTTATCAATAACAGTATAGAATAAATCAATCACTTTTCTATCATACCACATAAAATTACAAAAGTTAATAAAAATGTTATAAAAATATATATATTTCATATTATTTAAATGTAACATAACAATACAATCAGTCAAAATTCCATGCTTGTAAAAACGAGCACGAACTTATAGAAAAGTTACAGTATAGTATACGTACCTTATCAATAAAATTTTTAAGTTGTTATATAAAATACTGAACATGTAAAAGGCATTTTAAAGCATATACACACATTCTTTATTTTCAATATTTATATAAAACAATCAAGACAACATCATGAAAATACATTTCTGTGTTTAAAATAGGCATTAAATTGATTTAAAATTATCACTATTTTTTTTAAAACAGGAACAATGAAATTTAGTTAAGCCAACAATTTGTTTTTTAAATTTATAAGTAAGTTAATAAAGTTAACTATACCTTAAAACCTTTAAGAAAGTATTAACTTTTAAAATTCCATTAATTCTCCTACATTTACTCATTCATATTTTAAAATTTGTTATTCATAAAATAATAAGGAAATACAAAATTATGTACAAAGTATAAAATAAATCTAAAAAACAAAGTAACAATAAAATGTATAGAAAACAAAAACATGGTTCTAACCATTATGATTACCACCACAAATGTATTTTCTTTCATTATCCTAATTAATTATTTGCTTAAATTATTTCACATTATGAAGTTGAGTATTATGATATTTTGGACTTGCATCCATGTATCTTTTTTTAGAGTGAGTAACTTTATATGTTTTAAGCTGGCTTCCTGATTAACTGTCAGTTCTGTCAAGCACTTTTTATTGTGGTAACGTAATAAGGAAAAATTACTGCATATTTTACTGAATACATCCATAATATTATTGATCACATATTTTCAGAATATATTTGAAAATGACATAAATTTCCTAAAAATTCAAGTTTTAAGGAATGTTACTGCAACCTCTGAATTATCACTTGCTGTACTCTGAAATCCCTAAGCATAATTCAAAGATTGCAATGAATAATAAATGGAAGTGATGAAGAGTAATCATAAATGCTTGTTACATAGTAATAAAGTAAAGAGATCAATAACTTTAATATGAAAATTGCTAAGATACTGTTTTAACCAGTATATGAAGTATCAGTACCCTTCTAATACCAAAAAACAGTTTCAGCTTGAATAACTTGTTGAACAAGGACTTTGCTGACTAATAGAAAAATAAGACATAAATACAATGCAATATGTCACACATGGAAACACCCCATGTAACCAACATGCATAGCCACTGAAAATGCCACTGCCAAATGTACAATAGTCACTACTTTTCATGCGGACTTTAAAGAATTAATTTCACTTCAACAGAAGCCACATGAAAGTTATATATGGAATTAAAAACAAATAAATAAGAGATTCTCTTATTCAACTGAAAAATTCTATCACATGTCATTTGATTATATATATATATATATATATTTTTCGAGACTATATGAAATATTAAGAGTGGTAAATAAGAAAATAAGTGCATTTTTAAGATTTTAAGCTTCGTTCACATGGTAGTTTTAAAATTATAAAAGGTCTATGCTGAACTTTGTTGCTAAGCAACCAGACCTTGCTACATCACAAAATCTGTTTTAAGGATTTTACCTAAAAGTTCTAACTTTTCAGCTTTTATGCCAACATGATATACGAACTACCAATCACAGCAAAGCAAACATTGGTCACCGGTTTCGTATGGTCAGCTACATATTTATGCATGCACAGCCTTCCCTGATTGGCTATGGCTTAAACCCTATTAAAAATGTGTATTAATGATTTTTATGCCTTAAACCACAAAGCTTTACAATGACAAAATCGCCATCTGAATGAAGCCTTAAAAATCATACTTTTACAACTCACTTGCCAAAATGAAAAAAAAAAACTGTTTTTAGAAAAATGTTTGAATACCATAAATAATACACATTTTAAGAACAGTTTATTATTTCAGATTATAATTACACCTTTTTGAATAATACTTCTGATGCATTTTTTAAAAATTTAGGTAATTGTATATTAATGGAGATAATTTCTCACTTAGTGAAAGATAATAGAAATGAATACTGTATAAGTAAGTTTTACTTTTTGTTGATATTAGAGTTGATAAATAATAGAAAGGCTAAAAATGTGAAACACAGGTAGTCTTATTCTGGGATTTATATCTCAAGAACAAAATGAGCTAGGAAAACTATGTCTGATATTGATTTATTCTGTTTCAGCCACAATTCTGCTACTAAAAGTCTAAAAATCGATAGCTGACTGGCTGAGAGAAGTGCAGCCTGAAATTTTCTTTTTATAGGAAAAGGAAAAATGTTTGTCTAAACAGTTAGTTATCAAAACTATATTTTTCATTACATACTTTTATTCTAAAAAGTATGATCTAATTTGGTAGAGGGCTAAATAATACAAGCTCTCAGCAGCTGGCCAAACAGTATAGTGGTTAGTGATGTTGACTGCCATATCAAAGGGTCGGTATTCAACATCAGGAAAGGCATGGATGTTTAGTGTGTGTGGCAAAGGGGCGGGGCTCAAAATACATGGTGAGCTGGAAATACTTTCGAGAGGCTGGCGGTAGGAGAAGACAGGTGGGAGATCCTTGGACTGCACCAGAATTTCATTTGGGACCAAACCTCAGTGCAAAGTCCGTGGATACCTAATATGCCTACTTGGATGCACAGATGCTAGTCTTGCTTCAACCTGTTTCAACAACAGCAACAATGAATGACCTTTTTTCCATTGGGGAAAGAAATGAATGCTTTAATGAATTTCAGCAAAGGATAGTTAAAAAAGTTAAGTAATACAAGCTCTCAACAAAATTAACTTTAAATTCCTTAACACATTTTTTATAGATATCAATGTCAACCAATATATACAATAACACAGTAGCAATAGAATACAGGAAACACTGAATTCAAAAAAAAGTTTCACCGGTTTTGTAAAACAAAATTAATAATCATTGCAAATGAAATAAAAACAACAGATATTTGCATAATCAACACTTTACACAATATATTTGTATTTCTAGATATACACTTAAAATAACAAAAATAAATTAATAACTCCATAGTTTCTAGAACACTTTAGCTTTTCAAAATATTATTTAAAGATCACCTATGCATGATAACATATACATGTTAATCATTATGAAGAGATTAATTTTTAGATTTCTCATAAATATGCAGAAAAGTTCCTGATGGTCTATACAATTTTTTTTTCCAACAATTAACTGAGATTTTAATAATAAATATTCTTAACAAAAAGTACTGCATTTCAATATGTTAAAAAATTATAACTACTCTCATTTCATTAAAACTTCTAACACAGTTAAAAAAAATAATTGAATTTCAACCAGATTTAACAGACTAGAAATGAGATTTTTGGTACGACTTCAAAAGAGACATGCTACTTTTTTTCTTTCCCCAGATATAAAATTTGTAATTAATAATCAGTATTTTAAGAAAAATAACTTGAATATCACAAAGAAATAGAAGAGAATATAGAATTCAGAAATGTAATGGCTTATAATGTCAAATTACATGAAAGATTATAATACAATTAGATCACACATAAGTCAGACGGAAAAATATATGCTCATTATTAAAACTAGGAGAATTAAAATTTCCACCTATGTAGTTTGATTATAAACATAGGTGAATACATTTAAATCTACTTAAATATACTTACACACATATTCAATAAACAAATAATTTAGATTTAAATTTGTGATATATTTTGCATGTTATAAAGTTATACTGATTA
>KK113427.1:249182-265941 GCA_000611955.2 Stegodyphus mimosarum
GAATATGGAATAATTTTTCTGAAGTTAGTTAATTTGATTTCTTCTGAAGAATGCAATATTTTAGTTAAATATCAGATTTAAAAATACTGGGCTATGGAATTTTAATTTATTTATTCTGAAAATTTATTGTTTGTTAATTTTTGTCTTTTTTTTTCATCTTCTATATTTAATAGTTGAATTTTTAGGTAGGTATTTAATTTTGTAAATGGTGAATTTAAAAAATTCCTTTTTTTACTATATGTTAAATTTAATTTTTTTAAATAGTAAAGCAGCTAGGGAAGAATTATATATGTCAAAATGATATTAAATATCCACTATAGAAAAATAATTGTGAGATTTAAATACATCTTTCCTTTCGTATAATTGTATTTTATTTATTAACTTATATATTTGTAGGTTATATTATGAACTGCTCTTTATTACATATTCATTTTGAAAGGTAATAAAATTTTTAAAGCAAATTATTATATAATTAACATCATATTTTCATTTTTGTTAATTTATTTAACTTTATTCTGAATTGTATTGTTTATTTTAAATTTTCTGCTAAATTTAATTTGCAAATTATAAATTAAAGAATTATGACTGTGGGTACTTTTCTGATTATCCACACCCATATGAAAAGTTAGCAACTTGTGGTGACTGAATGAAAACCATATCTTTGGTTATCTGTACAGCTCGTAAATATTGGTAAAATACTGTAAATAATAACAAAAAGAAGCATTTTATAAAAGGAAGAAAAAATCTACATTGCCATTGTTCACATTTTACAGCTGTTTAGTGGAATAATGGTTAAATTTAAAGGGTGTAATAAGTACTTAATCACACATGCATGTGTATGGTATATGCGTGTTTGAGGTGGCTATTGTTGCGGGTACACTCGAAATTATGCCAAACATTTGGTAATTTTATCAAATATTGGAACTGAGATTGTGGATAATCAAAAATTACCCTATTTTTATTTTAATTATTTTTTTTCCTTTAGCATACTGATCATAAATTTAAAAAAAAAAGTAAGATTTATTCATCATGATACTATTCAGTTTTCAGATTTTTAAAAGATACATAGTAAAATTCCAAAATCTGGATGTCCAATATCCAGAATGATCTAGTATATGGACCTCCAAGGGGGAAAAAAAATCTGGGAAAGTCTAGGAATGGAGAATATAATACTCGGGGAAAAAGCTAGTGTGCCATAGAACTGATTTTTCCCCCCCACAAACCGAGATTCCTGTTTTTAAACACCTGCTGGCTAGTGATCAGACTGTGGCTAATGACAAAACAGTTCACACTGTACTGAGGTAAGCCACTTTTGGTCTTAGAGTAGTGTTGGAGGGGGGAATGTATTTGAACTAAATAATAAGAGAAGCTCCATGCTGTATTTATTTGGAGTGGGATGTTGTTCATATTGCTGGTTTTCTTTTGTTAGCGTAAAAGCAGGGAAGGTACAAAGTATTAGATTCAGAGGAACTTGAGGGTTCATTTAACATAGCAAATTCATGCTTCCTTAACTTTTTTATTTGAAGCAGCTTATTATTTGTTTTGTCTGTTATTATCTGATCTGAAGCAACTTACATTGTGTTCTGTCTGTTATTATCTGTCTTCTCATCATAACTACAGTTTTATAATAAACAATAATGTCTGCATTATATTCTTTCTTTGAAATTGTACGTCTGTCAATCAGCCTACAGATATTGGTATTTTGTGCGCACTGAAGTGCAAATATAAAGTTGATTTTTGAAAACTTATGCAGCAGCAAGACCATCTAAGAATTCTGGAAATATTTTAGTATAAAATCTGATGTATGGGGCATTGCAAGATCATGGGAAGACACATATTTTTAAAAATCTACACATATTTTTAAAAATGCTTGGTATAATATATTGACAGCTACCAAATTTCATGGCAATGATGAAAGTTGTGAATCTGCTGGATTTCAGCTATCACAAGTGAAAACAAAAATGTTCTGGATTAATGGAAAATAAGAAGAAATATTAAATGCAGATGATATTCTTGAAGTCGGTACTGTTCTGTTATTGGAACTGGATTCAGAAATGTATGTATGTATGTGTATATATGCACATATATACATCCATATATAAACACATACATTCATACATCGATGCATATATGCATACATTTCTGAATCTGACCCTGATAACAGAATAGTACCTTGAAGTCTTACATTATGATGATAGTGCCTCAATCATCAATCAGTTAACAAAATAGCAAATATCTATAGTATGATTATAAATCCAGAAAATACTGTCATTTTGGCTTTTGAGTCGCATTTTAATTTCTAACATTGGTGTTCAGAAAAAATATTTCTTTATGTAAAATACCTCTTTTTTAAAGAAATATTAATAATAAATACTTTTAATTTCACTGTTTCTACATATCATCATATTAGATTTAAACTTATGATCTAAAATCTAGAAATTTCCAGAATCATCGAAGTTCAGACGATTTCAGATCTCGAGCTTTGTACTGTAGGCATGTTATTTGTCAGAATTATTGGTTGCTTAATATGGAGTGCATCTTTTGAAAGATTCAAAACATTCTCAATTTGCAATACATAGATAAAATCATATCTAATTACATAATGTTCATATAAGGAAGTTGTAGTTTTTAAAAATGTCTTGAATTTATGTTGTTTTCTTGCAAAGATCACTTCCCCTCCTTTAACTGAAACATTTAGCACTTCTGCCCCTCTTTAACTGAAATATTTTAAAGACACATAATTATGAAATTGAATTTAAATTCAGTTTTTTCTAAATTATATTAAACTGTATAAAATATTACAAGTAATAATTGACCAAAAGGATTTTATAAACAAGAGAACACAAGATTATAGCAACATTTAATAAAAGTGGTATCTAATAGATCTAGTTTAAAGCATTTTACTGAACTGGAAGAAGTAAATATATGTTAAATGCTTTAATCTGTTTGAGGATGCATTCTGTCTGATTGAATTCTCAAAATCTTATGCTTTTTAAATATTTGTAGAACTTTGTTTTGTCAGTCATGATGAGATTTTCATATATATTAATAGCTCAAATATTTTAAATCTCTTAAAATTAATACTAAGCTTTTATTTTGTTTAATTAGCTTCATACATCTGTAATGAAATGTGCAATTTATTCATTAAGCCAAGTGTTTATGATATCATCAACCAAGCAAAATCTTCGGAAATCCTTTCCTTTTTCAAAATTCATAGCCTAATTTAAAACAATTTATTGTACTTCTTTGTACTACAATTCATTTGTAGCCCCATCATATACAAAGCTTTACCTTTTTAGGATGCAGCCCCTCCTCTCTATGTTACCAAGGTAATTTCTTTTGGCTAAACCTGTCATCTCTTAGCATTATTGCATGTTCTTTTGTCCTTTCTAATAATGAACCATTTAAGAAAAAAAGAGCATCCTTTTTTCTTCTTATCAAAGAATAACGTGTTGAAACTTAAGCCAGCATATTTTAGCAGAGGTAAAGTGTGGAGCTGTATCAGCTTAGACATCCAGGCTTCTTCAAATGATCATGTACTGTATTTTTTGCACTGTTTAGTCTGTCTGATAGCTCTTGAACTATAATAGATTTTCAGTGATAGTTTCCTTGATTTACAGAGTTTAATCATTCAAAGTCAGCATCTTGGAGGCTGAAATTTCTATGAATTTCTCAAACCACCTTCAGTTTGTATCATCAGAAACATCACTTTATTGATACTTAGTACAAATTTTGCAAGCAATCTAAACAGCATTTTTTTCCCTTTTCAAAATTAACAAGCATTTTATGATGAAAATGAACTTTTAGGCTCTTTCATTCCTAGCATTACACTGAAATAAAAATTATGCCACTACAATTTAAGTAATTTAATCAGTTGAAACATTTTCATAACTTTCTGACTTGACTGAAAATTGATGGCTTTTGTTTAGTGTTGTTATGGCATAGTAATTTTTTAATTAATTCTTAAATTTCTCAGTGCTGTCTTTGCTTTACAAAGGGAAAATAAATTTTGCTATTAAAAATTAGTTGACTTCATATTTGTAATTAAAAACATTTATTAATACTAAATGAATAGCTATTTAAACAAATAAAAGCTTTTTAATGCTAAATAATAGGTTTCAAGCATGCAAAATTAGCCTAGCAAAAGGAATAACTGATTATTTACTCATGGCATATTATGAAACAAACCTGTGGAAATGTTGAAATATTAGTTCTACAGTGCAGAACATTATATATCTAAAGATAGTAGAAATCAAGAAATTAAAAGAAAATAAATTGTTTTACTCAGTTTCCCCCTTTTCTTTTTTTAGTATTTCTATACACAATTTCAAATTTCTATTGATATAATTTTTTAGATGATTTTTTAGAAAATTATACAAGATTCAGATGAAGTTAAACATTGCTTGTAAAACAAAATACCATGCATTTTGAAGGAGAGCAGTAATTTTCAAAGAGCAAAAAATATTCAACTATCTATGCATAATTAATGTACACATCTAGCATCAAGTTATTTAGATGTGTATAAATTATTTGAAGAATGTGAAGTATTTTGAGTAAATTAAAATATATTGTTTGTATCATATTATTTTTATAGTGTTTAATTTAATGTATAGACAATATTAATTCTACATCATTCTTAAATGATGTAAAAATTACAGTATTTGCAATGAATAAGAAATATTATAAAAGATTAGTTTTCTCATCCATATGTCTCCTTTTTTATATGTGTAATATTTTTCTCTTATTATTGCTAGTATTAAAATTTTTATACTTTTATAAAATTTATGTATTCTATTTTGATAGGATATTATAAAACTTGTTAAATAGGTTTCAATAATAATAGCGTAAATTTATTATTATCCATAAATATTCCAGAAAAATTTAGAATTTTGCATTTTTTATTGTGTGTCCCTATTTAGTGACTTGTTCATTAGGACTGTGATCAGATAGACGCTTTCATTACATTTATCATAACACTGATGCAATATGATGCTGTTATTACATTTATCATACCACTTGCATTTTCTTTTTTATTGCTGTAAAAGTAGCAAATTATATGAATAATAACTGGACTTTAATAACTTTTACCATTTTTAGCATAGAGTTAAAAAACAAAATTCAGTAAATATGTTGATATAACTAGTATGTTATAATATGAGTGTGCTTCTATTGAAACAGAGCTTGATTTTGTTGTTCCTTTGATTAAAATTGCTGTGTATGTAGTGATGTGCAATGTGTATGCAAAGTAAATTGACATATCTGTATATTAGGTGCACAAATCTGCAAATATTGCAGCTGGATGGTCTACATGAAAATATGCATGCAGTTGATAGAGATAGTAATATATCATAGTATTTAATTTTAAATTAAAATTTTAGAATTTTAATAATTAAAATTTTTAAAAAAAATTTGTAAAATTGCATAGCTGATTCAGTGGTTACCAGAAAGGCATACGTGGTTATCTGTAATTGAAAGATCAACTTTAAATTTTAAATATATTGAGGGAAGATTTAAAAGCATTAATACACACATGTTTTATGTACTGCAAATAAATATTATAGTTGTTATCTTTTAACCACTTATCACTGTTTGGTGATTGATAGTCTTGTTCAAATCAGAGAAAGGGAAAATTTCTGTGTGTAATTTTAATGATAGGATTGGAAAATGATAACAGCTGAGAGAGAGTAAAACAATTCTGCAAGATCTATGAATATATGTTAATTGTCTGTTTTACTTGTAGCATCCAATAAAACTAAATATCAAAAGAAATAATATGTATGATTCAATCTTTAGATTTCTGTATCACAAATCAGTGAAAATAATTTTTTGATTTTATAGTTTAAAGGAAGAACATTTGTTTTTATTTTTTAAATGATAATTGGGTAGCATGTTAAAAATGTATTGAGAATTGTATTTTGATAAAAAATTCAAATGTATAAATGAAAAATGTATAAATGATTCACATAATAAAAATTAGGGCTATTAATTATTGTATATTATTAATTTTTATTTATGTACAAGGATGCACAACTAGAAATGTTACTTAGAGACCTGACTAAAATACCTTACTATACTGAGTTAAGTACCTTTTCAGGCATTAATGTCGTTGCCTAAATATATTTATTTTCATGTTACTTATCGTCATGTTTATAAATTTAACCTTTATATTATATTTTTATTGCAGTTAATTATTAGCTTTTTCCAATGTATAGGAAATCATAGTTATGTGTGCTGTATATATGTTTTTAATTGTATGGTTGCAATTTTGCTTCTGGTATTATTTTATTTTATATCATTTTTACAATTATTGGAATTAATTATGAAATTTTATACTTGTTCTTTGTGATAGTTAGGTGTTTTTTTGCATACCAAAATTTAGTTAATAATTATTAATTAGATTGATCATAAAACAATTAGATTTTATTTGTGTATAGTGTGAAAGCACTGCAAAATAATAATAGCGAGGCTAGACTTAATAATGTATTTTACTAATTTGTTGTAAATTATTTTTTTATATGTTTGTTTATGCAGCTATACTTTATATATATCATGATTTTTTCACCTAATCATATAAACATTACATAGAATTATTCATTAAAAGTCTTAATCTTTTAATATACTTTTTAACAATATAAATAATTTACTCTCCAAAATATTCTTATGATGAATTTTATGTGTAACTTTATTGATTTACTAAAACTTTGAAGGCATTCAAGAAATTTTGTGTTTTATTGTGGTTATTATTCAATTAATCCCAGTTTTGATGAATCTAAACCATTTGCTTGCAACTAGAAAAATTGGTTTGCTTTTATGAAGCAGGCTGTACAAATTAGATTGATTTATACCATTTTTTTAGTAAAATCGTATAAAAGAAATGCATTTAATTTTCTACCAGCTGTAAGAACAGAAACTTGCATTCTTTATAGTATTGGTAGGATTTTTTTTAAACTTAAGCATGGTTAATTTATTAATTATTTTGGATATCTTGTTTAAATGAGCAACTGCCAGTTATAGTACTAGATATGTAGAAAATGCCTGTTTCATAATAACACTGTGCATTAAGGCATTAAATTGATAAGCAAGATATATGGCTAATTTGCTCCATGCAATTTTTTATATTTTTCAGGTTTTAAATTAATAATTTATTTTTTTACTGTAATATGCAGAAGTAATACTCTTTTTATCAAAGAATATTTTGTGTGAAAATATTTACGTTGCCTTTAATTTTCTGTATTATTATATGATATTAGGCTATCATCATTTTTCACATTTGAATAACTTAACTTTTACTAATGAAGCATGTTTTACATCATTAAAATAATGATATAATCATTAATTCAAATACCATCCAGTTGTTCAGTATTTTTTTGGGAACTATGGTCAGCTTTGTAGAACAATGTGTGTTGAATACTATGCAGTCTTTTGGTATTTGTATGTTGATATCATCATAGCTTTCTTGGCAAGAAATCCAAAAAACTTGGCAAATAAACTTCGAAAAAGATACATTGCCCTTTGTCACAAAGAGTATGTAATTTTTTTACATTATGTAATTTATGGTTTTTCTTATTAAAAACCAAAACTATTAATCTTTATAATTTTAATGACATTTAGAAAAATTATGTTATCTTGTACAGAAATATATTTAGAGCTATTTAGAAAATATGTTAGTCAATTTCTGTGCCATTTATGAAAGTAAAGATGTATATTAAATTACTAATTATCTGGGTTAATGAATGCATTGTTCTGTATAATCTGAAAATACCTTGTAGGCTATAAAAAATTAACTCTTCAGGGCTCTAAAAGATATTCAACATACTATTTAAATTAATGATAAACTTTTTTTAATATTAAAATTCTTTTGTGTTATGATTATCAAAGATATGTGTCATTAAATTTAAGTTCAGTTTATTGAATACTGTAGTGAAAAATCTTATGACATATTTCACTGTCACACCGTGTTTCATCCTTACTTTTTCACCTTCTTTCTCTCTTTTTTTTTAATATCATTCTACTGGTTCCTCATTAGTCACTGCATCCAGAATGTATGGTCTGATAAAAGATTGCAGCCTTGCCAACAATGACTCTCTTATTTCTGTATTGGTGGAACCTTTCATCTTTACAATATCAACAATCAATTTATTTCCGAAGATGAATTCACATTAAGTTTTTAACTTATTACAGGGCTTTTGAAAGGTGCATTTCTAGGACTTTGGCAACAAACTCACAGTTTTTGATACACTGAATTAGCAAAGAAGTTCACTGTATCAAGCACCATCAATTTCTTTCAAATGTTCAATGTTTCTTCTTTCAAATTTTCCCATCAGGATGAGAATATATTTCTAAACTTTTCTCGTGAATAATTGGGTGTTCTGTATAATGCAGTTGATAATGTGTAAATGAAAAAAAATTATACTATTAAAATCTGAATTTTTCATACATAGGAAAGTTGTATTAAAGATAGAAATTATTGTTAAAACTAATTTTTTTAGGTCTATAATCCCGTAAGTATTTGATGTTTAATCACAAAAGTGTTTAGTTTTTATGTCAAACTTCCACAAATGTTGATGAAATTATCCACTTTTCTACCATTTCTGAATTTAGTTTCAGATTCCTTCTTTAGTATAAAAAATAAAGATTTTATAACATAGCAGTACTTAAAAACTATCAGTACCTATTTATATTTGGCCTGTGGTAAGCAGTTCTTATTTGGGTTCCATGCCTATATACCCAGTAGCATTTCACACAGCCATTGTTGCTTTTTCTGTTATGAATAAAGCCAGCCAGTTTTTTTAATCACTTGCCAAGAATATCCTCACATAAAAATGCTGTTTATAAAACTGATAATCATTTTTATGTGGTAAATGTAAATTTGGAAATGTTTTACTTTGTTGGTCTGCTGTCAATCATTGATTTGAGGTTGTAGTAAAATAAGTGAGGCATATCTTGCATAGTAGTATGAGCTTTGTAGATGTAAAATGATGTATATTTACATTCATGTATCACAGATTGTGCTTGCCAAGTATTGTGCTGAATGCAAAACAGTATTATGTAAAAATTATGTGCACAAATAAGTTTGTATCAATTAAAGTATATCCAAAGCAAAGAGTAGTTTGAATTTCGTGCTGGTTCCTTGATTTTGATTTGTATAGGAAGTTAGACTTTTTTAAAAATGAAACTTGTAGTGTGTTTGTAAAATTATTTATGCCTTAGTAGAGCTATTTCAGAGCAACTACTTATATGTTGCTTGTGTATCTGTTGCATTGGTATGCATTCCTGTGTAAAATTAGTTTGATATGTATCGCATTATGGTATTTGCAATCTGTCTTTCTGTGTATGTGCATGTAACGTCCGTTATTTATACTTATCTAGTCATTTTGTTATGTTAGATTTTTGTGAAAATAATGACAAATTTGTAACGATTTTTTAAGAAAATAGTGCTTGGTTACGTTGAGTAAAGAGTACTTGAAAAAACTTAACAATAAAGTTCCTGGTGTAGAATAGCTTGTGTTCTCATTATTATTCTACCCCATCCAAGTTTAAATCTTCTTATATCAATAAAGACTGTTTAAAATATGTTTATGCTAACTTAGACAATTCCAGTAACAATAGGTGCCACAGAAAAAAGTTTTTCAAATCTGAAATTGATAAAAACTTTATTGAGGTCGAATTTAAATTGATAGCATAAAAATTTAAAACATCACATATGAAGCAAATGCACAGCAAATTAGAATTTGAAGCATTGGCAAGAAAATCGTTTCAGAGTCATCATCGTTGCAGTAATTTAATGGGCATACAAATATAAAATGTAATGAGAGCTATAAAAGTAATCAGGCAGAGAAATTAAATTGCAGGTTGATCAGGTAGTAAACTAGCCTGTTATAGAAATAGATAGTTCGATTGATTCATATTTTCTAATGCATCTAATATTCGTATATCTGATAAGCTTTTAATAGGGAGGATTTCGAAAGCTTCTTGAAAGGTATGGCATTTTAATACATCAAAATATATTTTGATATTTTAGTCCAGAGGAAGGCTGTTAAGAGTAACGTTTAAATTTTGGGTATAAATTTATAATATTCAGAACATAATGAAGAATAACATCAGTTTCTTTGGAAGGATGGTTACGTGTATTCTTCTTTACATCGGCAGAAAGAAGAAGAGCTGCTGCTTTACCGAAGCTAATTTCTTTCCTGAATTCTCATGTTCCAGGATATTAGGACAGCCGCAGTAGCTACTTGGCTGGATTACACTACATTCGCAGCACTTCGGGCTATCGATGTTTTTTCAAAGCAATCTGATGGAGTTTCCGTGTTAGCACCCAAACATTTTACCCATCTAGCCAGAAGTAGTATGCTCCTGACCACGAGTATGAAGCAAATAATATTTTTACCTATCTCCATGGAATATATCTATTAATTGCTAAACCCTGAGGAGGAGTGGATCGATAGTTAAATATCTGAAGTTTCAAAAATGCGGAAATGTACTAACCCAATTCCTGGAAACTCAAAAGAATATAAAAAATGCACTAATGTAATTAATAATATGGATATATATGTATATAAATAGGAGTAACAATATTATCTTTTGTACTTTAAATGTGCTTATTAAAATCAGGCGTTCATTTGCATGTGAATTTGATTTTCAGGTCGACTGAGTTATCTCAAGTATCGAAAGGCGAAAATTACCCGTATATACTTTCAGTCGTACTCGAAAACCTTTCATTAAATTGGTCATTATTCAATTGTCTACAATGCGATATTTAAATGCTATTGAATTTTCTTGAGTTCGGATTACTTAAAATTGCAGAAGTTTAGCTACGAAATACTCTAAACATGTGAGTTAAGCCTCATAATTTTTGCATTACTGGGCTCTCTTGTGTTCTGCTCTGAGCAGTATCTGCCAGTGCTGTGAATCTAGAGTGCATTTCGATCTATCAGTGCTGTGAACTAGTTGACTAGAACTTTGCTGTCACTAATCGTATCCGATGCCCATATCAGCCAATCACAACACGTTGCCTTTTTTAAGTGCCAGGCTTTTGCTGTAGTACATTCAAAGACGTAGTGGTCAGGATTTCCTTCTCTACCACATTCACATATTTTTGTGTTTTTAAGTCTAAACGTGCATAAGTATGATTGAAATGGTCTATGACGGGTGAAAAAATTGAGTTGTGCTGGTTTATTTGGGACTTCAGTTCAACATCTACTTTTGGAAATATACGTCCTACGTCCAACCTAAGCTGTAGACCAACGTTCCTGCCACAATTCGATTGGTTTCCTTATGCGTAAGGTACTTTATATGTGATAGTGCTGTGGGTTGTATTTTTTCCGAAACATCATTTGCTGTTTACTTTGCTTGCTCATCTGCCATTTATTGCCGAGTATGCCTATGTGTGCTTGGACCCACTGAAGATTTGGTCTACTAGGTAATGGCGTATTTAGAAGAAATTTTGGAATTTGGTGTACTAGTGGGCTACAGTTGTGCTGCCCTGCAGTGGCTGCTAAGCTGAATGCCGAATAGCTGAATATAACAGTGTGCATTTGTGAGGAAATGTCTAGAGTATTTTAATGCTTCTGTTGTTGCTTCTAGCTCAACTTGAAAACAGGATTGGTGGACCCATATGGAAAACCATGTGTGAGTGATTTGTTGTTTGTGTAAATGGCAGAAGCTACTTCTTGTCCCTAGTTCAATTTCTAGTCATTTCCCAGTTTCAGTCATCTGTATAAATTTCGATTTTACCTTTTCGATGTATCTTGACAGCTATTTTGTTGTTAGATTAAAATGACTGGATGATAGAATTTGTTGAATATAACTGATACATAATCTGACTGATGAAAAGTATTGTCCCACAGACTGGTGACTGTTTCAATCTGCTAACTCTTACTAATGTAGCCTTTCTTTCTATTACTAGGTTTAGGAGTGGAATTCCTGCAATCTGCAGGGGTGCCATTGTCGGGGTTGTGAGATAGGCATGACAAATTAATAAAAATTTCATTTTTTGAATAGATAGGAGGTTCTTTTTCATATTTCCTGGCATTTCAATTCCCCAAATTGCCGCGCCATTGAGTGATATTTTCTCCGTGATTTAGCGGTACCAATGTTTAAGCAGGTGTGAGGTTGTTCCTCATCTAAAGGATGTTGCTTGTTTTACTGTATTTGTAAGAGAATTTATGCGGGACTTAAGGCTTTTGACCAGGATTGTCCTTTGATATTTAAGCTCTTCTACACATTTTTCTGAGGTCCCAAGGAACTTTACATTGGGGTTACGTCGTAATGCCCTTCTGCAACCTGTCAACAAAGCTTGAGTCTCTTGTGCGAATATTTGTAATTTATCTTGTTATCTTGCTCACTCTGAAAAGATGTCCAGGCAGTACTGTGCCTTCCTTTCGAAGTTACTCCTTGCCACCACCAGCATAAAATCATCAGCGTATGTTTGCAGTAGATAGATAAAAGTTCACCTGATCGCTATAGTGGTTACTGCTCCTGGCTGATCTATCATTCATTAATTTCGGGTTTCGAATCTCGGATAAGGTATGGATGTTTGTAAACATGTCTGTGAGGCATGGGAGGACTCAAAATACACGGCAAGCCAAAAGTTCTCTCGAGTGGTTTGGTGGTAGAGAGATGGGAGATCATCGTACCTTTTCCCCGGGGTGCCCTCTATCAAAACTGGGACGGAGGTGGGCAAAGTGGTGCTGTCACCTATATAGTGCTTAAGAGACATTGCCAAAGACAGACACAATCTTACGTTCCTTGCCATGATAAAATTCGGGAACTTGTTCTGATTAGGTCAGACAAGTGAGACAAGCCGCTTCCATTTGTGACACTGAATCAGCTTGAGTTATCTGAATTTTTAATCTTTAAAATCAGTTGGAAAAATTTCTTTGAGAAAAAGTTGGAAATATGTTTTCCTGAGAACTATATCTAAAATCTGAGAACTGCGCTAGAAAATTATATAGAACGTTTTACGAAACTGCCTAATTTTACGTAAATTTTATCCGTCTGTGACATAAGAGCAGATTTAAATTCTTCAGTAGTACTATCGATCGGTAGATCTTTAATTGCAAATTTAACGATACTTGGCATGTAATGTTCGATACATCTAGCAGAGAAATATTTCATGATAACTGTTATTTGCACGAAATATTTTATTAAGTTGCGAGAAATGAAGAACTGGTTAATTCATTCAGCGTTTTCAAGAAATTAAAAAATTATTATCTGATTTAACAATGATAGGGTTTGTACCTATATGTTCTAGTCGCAGAGGTTCAGATTACTACATTTGCGAATTAGCAGAGGAAATCGAGATAAAATCTGTATTTTCTTTCCTAATTGAAACTTATTATTTTACTTCCCTCGTTAACTATGATTTTATTTTGGGTGGTGATTTCATTTGCTGCTTTAGAAATACTAGAAATTCGACCATGGCTTCTTTATTTATTTTTTAAATCAAAGCTTCTTAGGAAGACACAAAAAGCTTTTTAGAAAAGTCATTCCAAACATTTAAGTAATTGGTTTAAATAGTACACGTTCTGTATTATTTTAGAGTGCTTAATGATTTTATTAATTTACAGTGAAATTTTTATGTCCATGTTTGAGATGTAATTTTTAAATTATGCTGTTGTTTAAATTCTTTCATT
Source organism: Stegodyphus mimosarum (assembly GCA_000611955.2). Lineage (NCBI taxonomy): Eukaryota > Metazoa > Arthropoda > Arachnida > Araneae > Eresidae > Stegodyphus > Stegodyphus mimosarum. The sequence goes on from KK113427.1 coordinate 262,820, forward strand.
TGGTCGGGGTAAAGTTCTTTTAAGTTAGCAGAAAGCTTGTACAGCAATAGGCAGTTTTTTCGTTTTCACGGACGGAGAATTTTGGGGGCCAAGTGTCGGCGGCCAGCTGCATTTTTCGAATGCTTCCGGGGGCGAACACGTGTTTTTCTCGTTCAAAGGCGAACAGCTCTAGCGGCGGCGATTTTTGATAGATTTATGGGGTAAAAGTATTCAGGATTTGTCTGAAGAGTCGCAACGTTAACTGACTTACGTTGTAAACATCCCTTGGTTTTGCGCTTGAAAAAAGGGGCTTGTTACTGGGAAAAGAGAGGACTGATTTTCTTGGAATTTTGGTTGGTATTTATTGCTCTGATTCTAGTGGTCAGAGAGGGTTACTGTGTTTTATAGGATTGGGGAATTTTAAACGAATTTTGAACGAATAGTAATTATTGAAACGGTCCGCTTTTGAGCGTCCCGAGATTTTAAAAATGGTCGCACATGGAGATTTGTTTTTTGCTGAGATTTTCGAGACTTTTTTGAGGAGAGAGGCCAGGCGGCCAACGCCCCGTCTCGGGGCCGGCTCTGTCCGCTATAAGGTTGCGAGTGTAGGATATTATAGGGGCGATAACTTGTCCGAGAGCTTTGCAGGCCTATATCGTTGCATCTTCGGTAAAACTCACTGAAATCTTGCGGCTACGTCTAATTCTCAGACGTTGGGGTCTTTTTAGTCCCTGATGTGTTTTCTCTTTCGGAAAAAATCGTACTCGAAAGAAATGGAAGGCTGCTCCCGTTTGTACTTTTCTTGCCGTTAATGTCATCGGTGAACATCGAAAGAATGGTTTTTCCCTTTCGTCAAAAAGGTGTTTTAAAGCTCGTACTGAACTCCCGATTGCTATGGAGAACATAGAAGATAGGTCGACCACCCAGTTTGTATATTTTCCTGCCGTTATCCTCATCTTGGAACTGGAAAGAAAAGGGAACGCTGCTCCTTGCCTGAGTACAGTGCTGGGTTATAAAGAGTATTCCACCGTTGGGAGGAGCTATTTCACAGTCGAAAGTTTTCCACATTTTGTGCTATAGAACAGACATATGGTTTTCTACATTTTCAAGAAGTGGTCAGACAGTTCCTCGGTCCTACAGTTGGTCGGTATGCGGCTTTTACGTGAGTGATTATTTTTTTCTCTCATTGTATGTACTACTAATGATTTAACAAATTCGAGGGAGTGATTTTGTTTAAATGTTTATTTGTCATGAATGATCATTTTAATTAAGGGAGAATAAATGTGAGATTCTATCAAGAAATTTAATTATATCTATATGTCCGAAGATAAACATACTGCGGTGTCTCAGCTGAAAGAATAATAAGTTCTTTTAAATTAGCTTTTCATGTGAACTTAAGTTTCCTGAGTAACTAATTAAAATAATCATAATTGTAAAGTGTTTATTAAGATTTTGGTAAGATTTGTAACTATTTAAAGATTGAAAAATCGCTTGCAAATGCTTGATTATTACTCAGTGGTAAAAACGCAATTATTGTAAAATGCATGACTATTAATTTTGGGTACAATATTGATAGTTGTACAGATTGTTGTATGAAAACTTTACGAGTGATATTTTGGAAAATGTTTTTGTAGAGGTCGTCCGATCAGCTATCCGTAATTAAAATTTTTGGAATATTAAATAAATGCATGTTATTGATTTACTATTGTATGTTTTTTTTTTTTTTTTTATCTTGTGATGTACTGTAGGTCACTCATGTGTTCCTTTTGGAAAACATAGTAAACTTCCATTCGAACCTGAGTACCTTATTGCGGGCCTAGGAGAAATTAATGATGTTTATAGCTATACGATCAGATTTATTAAATTAACTGAACTGCGGTATTGACTTCTTAGTGTGAGATTTATTTTTCCCTGGTGTTTTGAATTGCTGTGCGTTATACTTAAATGAAAAGTGTCTGTGGCTATCTCTAAAGTTGTATTGAAATTTATGTGTTTACAAGAAGGAGAGCTGAGTAGTTAGTTTTAGTGAGAGATAGCATGTTAATGAATTTGTTATGGTAAAGCAATTTTAAATGAGTAATAATCATTTGATTTTAACAAAACACCAAGGAGGATATTTTTTTATTCTTAAGAGTTGAGGAAAGATATGATAAATCTTAATTTACAGTGTTGAGGATTTATGAAAATTTGATCTAGCTTAAAGTAATTAGTTGTCAGTCACCAGTCTTTATGATTTGATTTAATGAATTCAGTATATTTTTACGAGAATTTTAGTATTGTATTTTAAGTTTTTCGTGGCACCAGTCAGGAAAGTCAGGCAGAGAGTTAAATAAATGTAAAAAACAAACCCGTAAATTTTTGATTCGCAACATACAGAAGCTGTTCCGTTCATTATGAGGATTAACGGTGCCAACTGTCGTATCATCGGTCGTCTTCAAGGCACTGAGTCCGAACTCATATTTTTGTTGTAAAATTCTATTCAAAATGCACAAGAGTTTTTCGGAAGATAATTTTTGCTTTCAAGTTGCTTCAATTTCTCGCAGTCAGAGTTTGAAACGTGCTCTGGTGGCTGCTGTATACTTCAATGAAGCAAAATTTAAGCCGTCTGGGAAGACAAATACAGTTTCAGCTCTTAAGAGTTGCTGTTCATTTTCCTTTTTCGTATTGCTTCCAGAAGGCACTACTTAGCCGCATACTTATATGATACATCGGAACGATTGTATAGCCAGACGATATTGATGACAGTTATTCCTACAGAACAATAAACATGACAAGAGGAATGGCATGTCTAAGATGACATCTTTTCTGTAGGATTATATGAAAAGGACAGTTGTAATAAAAATTATCTCTCATTCAGAAGCACTTATTCGTATCTGTCCGAGTATTTCTGCCGAAAAAAGCGCTATTGCAAGAAGACTAATAGTGACTGCAGTCCCTTATGGACATCTTTTGTGTCTGGTATTTCCTGAACGTTGATACCGAAGTTCATTTAGATGTCGCGCTGGCCTGATCGCTATTATGGTTAGTTTTTCTGGCTGCTTTAATGGTGGATGTTTGTAAGTGCACAGTGTCTGTGCATCATGCAACCTTCAAAATACATGGTGAGCCGGAAGTCCTCCCGAGTAGTTTGGTGATAGGGAAAG